>JAATHB010000170.1:0-83810 GCA_014822075.1 Fusarium buharicum | reverse complement strand
GTAAAGGAAGCCATTCTCCGTGCGAAATCGAGCCCTGTGGCTGAGAACGCCAACAATCCACCTCAGATTGCCTATGGTGTCGATCTTCCCGACCATTTACTACTCCAACGCGATCTCAAGAGACGGAGGACCAGTGGGGGTTACACGCCTGCCAACCCAGTCCCCTCGAACGGCCCCGTCATTGAACACACACCTATTCAACCAGCACCCGGTGGACCACAGCCTATGCGAAATGTTGTCGACCCTCTTCCGGGCACTCGACCTACACGAATTCTTATTGGCCACTGGGCAAAATCTACTGAATCAGACCCTAACAATCGCCATGCAGTCTATGGTATCCTGGGCCAGAACGACATGTTTCGTGTCAAGTTGGTACGGGAGACACGTGATGGACGTTTTGTTGACGGGAACTTTCCCACTGGTGCTGGCGCTCTCTGGATTGCATATGAAGAGGTTGCTTTTGATCAACATCTCCGGAAGCTCGCGAGGAATGAGGTCAAGGAGTATTGCCGGGTTCGTCAGTGGCAGATTGATCAAGGAGAGACTCCCGAGGAACGACCAGCAAATGAGATCAAGGCCGTACACGATGCCCAGGCTAGAGTCGCAGGAACGAATTACAAGGCGCCTGCTCCTCTGTCTATTGCACCCGCCCTACCTCGTATGATAGATGATTTTGAAGCCCCTGACCAAAATGGACGATTAGGTTTTGGTGGTCACGAACTTCGTCAGAGCCGTCGCGTCGAAGCAGCTAGGACAGATAATGCAACTAGGGCTGAGTCACGTCCTGCACGTCAGGTGCCCATTGATGTTGAAAGTCCTCAGCCTCCAGCTTCTCGCCCAAGCACAAGCAGGACATCGCAGAGCAACAGTGCGATGGAACGCGCCTCGGCCCTAGCCAGTCGTGAAATTTCCCGCGTTGAAGCGGCCCAAGATCGCGCCCACCTTCAAGCTGTCAACCGTGAAAAGGCAGCAGCAGCCGCCGCCCAAGCAGCCGCGGCCGCGGCCGCTGCTATCCCCGGAGTGGGCGCCAACGGCCGACCACAACTTCACGAATCAGAAGAGATGCAGCGTCTGAACAAGGTCTGGGCGCGCCAGGAAAGCCTACGGATAAGAGCAGGCGCTGAAGATGCCATGGTTCACGGTGGTATCAAGTATGAACGCAAAGCCAACGGCCCGCTTGTGGGCAAGCTTGCATCTGAAGGCGCCCTTCTCAAAATTGATGGCGTCGACTATGTCGAATATCGTGTTCTCTTGAGACCGTCATTCTTCTAATAAAATGGAGTATAAGTCAAGACTTGCGGTAGTGTTACGCACAAACGCCGGTTGTCGATCCATTCATTAGCAAGCTTGCATCTCAAGGCACTATGATTAATATCAAATGGCGAAGACTACATCGAATATCGTATAGTCATGAGATCATGATGCCTCGAAGATTGATAACCAGGCTCTCCGCCCAGAACCTCATTCGGGAGCCACTCCAACGGAGCGCAACAGATGTTGAATGACATCTCACCTGATGGGCTCATACACGGAAACCATAGACTCGACAACACGATCGAATCTGGTTCGCTTCCCATTTTCTACAACCTAATAATCGTATACGAAATATTTACCGCTCTTGTTTGTTTTGTTTCTAGCTGTCTTCTCTGTACACCATTGGCGCAGGAAGGGAGGCCCTCTTGTTTGACAGAATGATGATGTTTTCGGCAACGAAGATGTTTGGGGCTCTACAGAGAAGGACACAGTTCAGTCGCACTAGAATAACTTTTGTTACTAATTCGTCTTTTTTTTTTTCATTTCCTTTGTCGCTGTCTCTCATGGCCCCGGCTTAGGCTGTGAGTAAAGGTTGGGGTGGAAGACTGGACTCCACGGAAAACGGAGTGGGCGGTGTTCGGCATTAGGTGTGCTGCGTGGTTATACCCGGTATAAGCAGATGGTGATTGATTGTCTTTTATAAGCTATAAAGCCGATTTGTTTGAGATTTTAATCCCGATGCTCTGGAAGCAGAATTTGTCTTTACGTGTTGTGTCTGCATCATGGCCTCTATGTGACACGAGATGAGCCTCCCGCTACCGCTTATGTACCACCTTGTGATATACTATGATACCACAGACGTTAGGCTATGCAGGTGTATTAGTTAAAAGAATCAATTCTAATAAGAGTATGCTGCAGTCCTTATGTTAGCGTGTACATGCAGCTTGGTGTCCTTAAATCTTTGCAGGGGCCAGTTTCAAGTATTTCACTAGCTATCAATCTGCTTAGTTTACCTCCTCTTGCGCTGTTGACGAGGTTTGGTCAATTTTTAATAGCAAATACATGTAACACCTAACTTGAACTATTAATTATATGTATACTTGCTCAATCTACAATGGTTAGCCACTTGCAATGAGTGATGCTATCTTGAGGAATTTTTAATGGAGCCTGTATGAGTGCCTAGGAACACCGAGCAAGCACCTTTAATATCGTACCTCGCAAGTTCGGGCCCAGCCAGGGAAGAGGATATAATAATTATCTCGACTCTTTGAGCAACGTTTGAGCAACGTTTGGGCAATGCGAAAAAGTCGAGGAGAAATTATCGCACTAGAGGTAACGATGTAAGCTAATAGTTATAGTTAGGGATCCAAATTGATATCGAATCCCGATAAGGCCGTCATCGTATAGGGGTCAGTACATCAGTTTGTGGCTCTTCGAAGCACTGAAAACGCAAGTTCGAGTCTTGCTGACGGCAAACCATTTATCTTTTGATATTTTTTATAGGTACCATATGCGTACTTTTTTTATGGTTTGACTTTTATTTTCCCTTTTTAGTGCTGTGTTTTTAAGAAGAGGGCTCGGCATCAGGAGTAGAACAGTTAAAGTTAGCAACGTTGATGAACCAAGCCATAGATTGAAAACCACACTATCTCGGCAGCGATTTCTTAAAAACGCATCCTTTCAAGGAGAGCATTTCCTGAAGCTGCAAAAGATAAAACCGCATAGAAAGCATTAGAACCAGGTCGTGAGAGCATGGTTGACCGCACCAGAGACACAAGTACAGTAACCGGCATAAAGTCACGAACAAACTGGCCAGGCCGAGGAAGTCTTTTTATTAAACAAAATACTCGCTTTTAATTATATTCGATGGTGCTAGATTCCAAGGTTTACAACCAACCTCACTCAGCCCCAACAACATCATAGATGGGAATCATCTCTAGAAGCGTTGCCTCCAACATATCCCTCTGCTCCTGAATAAACTCCCTTACAGCGTCAGGGTCAAACTTCACACCCGCGGCCTGCTGCTCGCGAAGTTTTCTGGCATGCTCTCGGAACCTTGCTTCGAGAATATCTGCTCGGTAGGTGCAGTAATCATACACAAGTTCTGACTGGTTACTGATGGGTCGAGAGCCGGTGAGGACAAGCTCGTCCTTGATAAAGGGACTTTTTGGTCGGAAAGCGGTAATGAAAGAGATTCGCTCTTTGCCGATGGCCTTGAGAGCTGCGTGCTTGACATAGCGGCCCTGGAGGATAACAGCAGTTCCCTATGATGAAACGTCAGTCCAGAGAGTCTTTGATGGTAAATAGTTAAGGGACTCACCATTGTCGGACCGCGAACTTTAAGAACCTCGCCGTCACCTTTGAGAATAGCTGTCTCGCCACCTTGCATATCCGAGCAATCAGAGAGCATGGTAACGCAGACAAAAGGGAAGCTATCGTAGTGCCAAGAGAAGCCAACATTGTCGTCAGCGCTCTTGTCATCTTCACCGTTGCTGAAAAAGAGGTTCGTGTGGCCGATTTCATACTCGAATGCGTGTACGAGATCAATACCAGCAACCTTTGAAACCGCCTGTTGAACCTCTGAGCTCTTCCAGAGGGTATGGGCAAAGGGGGCTTGCCTGTGAAGACATTAGTCGAGTAAGATGCTTGCAGTTTTGGAAAAGAACTTACTTTTGAGTATATCCTCGGATCTGGTTTTTAGTAAATGTAGAAGCATACTGGCACGTATTGAGGACGTCCTCACTCAAAAGTTCTCTTCGAACCTGCTTGACGGCGGCTTCGGTGAAGAGAGGAAAAGGATCCGAGCCAGCTATGTGAGAGACTCCTTGGTTCTCGTATCCCCACTCCTTCATGGTGTAAGTTGTCTTTGGGAACTCAAAGCTGACGTGCTTCCTGACATCGAATTCTTCAGCGGGAGTAGCTCGAGCAGCGTCGATGACATGCTGGGGGATCTTGTTGGTAGGGCGGAGAGGAGTTTTGTTGGTTGGGCCGACGACGAAGGGTGCTGGTTTGCGCAAGGGCAATGCGGCGGGGGTCGTGTGGATTGCGGTAGGCATTGTGATGAGATGTTGTTTTAAGAAAGCTGATTATCAATTTTAAGTGGCTAAAGGAATTATAAGAGGGGACTATGTGCTCTGGTTGTTGAGGTCGAAGGTCTGAGGTGATAAGATTTGGAGGTATGGATGAGGGTTATTTTTATATCTACAGAGTCTCTTTCATCCCCAGGATACACTGAATTACTATCCAATGAGAACATGGACTTGTTGAAAGGCGTCAGCCAATTGACCTACTACAGAAAGCATGTAGCTGATATTGCTTGACGAGAGGAGGGTGTATGAGGAACTCCATCACACTCCTGTCAAGTGATCATGGATATAGTAGCGTGTATAGAGTACCGATGTAGAAAGGAGGGGAAACCTTCAAACTACAGTTTCCAAAAGAAGCATGATGACTCGGACCTATAGGTTGGGAGTGCTTCTGTCACGTCTGGGGTAAAGGTTCCCAGTTCGGCCGCCATATCAAGTTGGGTGGTAGTCTCTCGAGTTGGTGTGAAACTCGGATATAGTTTCCGTAATGACTCGTATTTAGGTTCTTCATTTGATTAAGCTGGGGTAGAAACAGGCGGTAACTGTATCTGTATCTGGGGTGGCCAGACATGATGCTGATCAAGGCACAGACATCTGTCTCGATAACAGAAGACTAAAGAGCTGATTCATAACATGATTTTAATTCTAAGGTTTAGTGAGCGACTCATTGAAGCTATAATCAAGAATATCTACAAGACTACTACTATACATGCTATTCGTCAAGAGAGAATTCAAATAGACTCGAGTGGCGGGTGCTCAAGTGATCATCTCTAGTCACAAGCCAATCACTCACGCATATAGTCATTGACATGCAATACACCATCGTTATGAAATATATCGATCAACATGCTTGATTTACAACGTTACCATTATAATACGTGTCAATAGGTAAGAGGCTCCTGGACCCAAACTGACAGCACGCTTTCGTTGCAGTTATCAGCGTCACTTCTGCTCAATGCTCAATGAAAGGACTCTACGCCATATATTATAGGTCACAAATCAGGAAGCGAGTTGGTCATTGGATACACTCTTAGCTACTTGCTGACCCTTGGAACCAGCAGTTACCTGTTTGAAAGTTAATCAAAAGCGTTGGGTAGTGAAACTGGAAGAACAACCCCGTGGCGTATTTGGATATCAAGGCTCTGGCCCCTTTCCTGGGTGGCACATTATGCCGGGCATGTTCTTCCGTATGTAAACATTCTAACATCTCTTTGACTCTTTGGATTATGTCCCGACGAAGCATCAATTTTCAAGTTGGAAATATGACAATCTTTTCCCGTTATGTTCCATACTCTTAAAAGCCCAAAGTTGACGGGACTGAGAGTTGGGAATGAGATTAAAGTGAGTTAATGCTGATACCTGCTCCTCGTAAAAATCCCTGTATGATTCTAGGATGACCTCTCCTGCCAATCCATTGCATCGATGGATTCACATCCTGTTGAACATGAACAGCTCATGCAAGAGTTGTAAGAGAACTTCCTGGGCAGGAATGGTGTATGGCTGAAATTGCTTCTTAGCAAAGGAGTGTATGGTTTCTGATAACTAAACCCGAGCTCCCGAGGGCCTGGGCGACTCCCGACCTTTATACGATATACCACATGTTCCGAGACTCGGGTTCTATCCCGACCGGCTTCTTAGGCCGAGAGCGTTTCGTACGAAGTTGTCATCAACCGAGCCGAGCCTAGCTCTTGGGGTCGATGAAGGGGGGAATGTTTTTTAAAGCTAGACTAGAGCACTTGGTTGGAGAAGCTACCAACCCCAGTTCTCGGGTATCACAACCGTGGATCGAATAGAACTGCTTCGGGTGCTAGCCTCAGCCCCAAATTGTTGACAAGACATGGAATTATTGAAATTGGATGGAAGCCCCTTCCGTGATGGAGGGCTGTTTTCCTCGTTTTATTCCCTAGATGCTGCTAGACGGCCGTTTTGACTTTGGTTCAGGCGTTGGAGAAACGCGGAGACGGTTCGGAAGCACAAGGCGAAGTTGTGAAGCTAAAACCAGCGTTCATCAAGCCACTGGACATTATCATTTCAGTTACGATGGCACACTGACGTTTGTAACTGGCAAACGGCTCTTGAGAACGATCTTTGCCACTTTAGTAGTTAGTACCTTGTCTATACGCCCGGTTCAGCCGATCCACATGTGAAACATCACGTCCTTCGAGTATCTTTTGTGTAACAGCTTCCAAGCCAAAGGTGAGGCTCCCAGTATAGTTGCGGGATATAATCGAGTATTGGCAAATGCGAAGTTGCATACCGGTTAGACTGGCCTTTTTGAGACTAGTTTTGTTGTTTCTTGATTGCATTGGTAGAGAGTGTAGGACCCAACTGTTGTGTACCCGTATCAGCGTTGGAGATGGCGGACTGAGAACAACAGAAGACGAGTGAAACAAACAGCCCAAAGCAATGAGAGGACATGAACTTATCAAGTCAATATCTATATCCATAAACTTTTCTATCCTCTTGGTTACAGTACGTAGCGTCTACTATAGGGCTAAGAGGTTATCAACAAGAGGGCACGAGCAATGGGGAAGTGTTGCCAAGCTGGGGTAAATGTGGAGGAGGATGCGGGGAGATTTAGTTAGTGGAAATGCGAGATCCCGCTTGCGGGGGTGGGCACCAATACATTGATTCCTATTCCTATACTCGGACTGAGCATCTAGACCAGACACGGCTATCAAGATGCCAAGGTAGATCCGAGACTATGGTAACTTTAAGGTTGAGTTACATTGGCTTGAATGCGTTGGTAGTAATGAACAATAAACATATATAAACTCGTTCTACCCCTACTTTGATCTTGAGCCTCCAAGTCCACCATCAACACTCTCCTGAATACCCTTCTCCTCCCTCACCATGGCTTCCCACGACGAAAAGATCCCCGAGTACAACCTCGAGAAATCACATTCCCGCAATGCTTCCGTTTCACAAGACCATGTAGGGCACACCTCACAACTCCACCGCAAGCTCGGAAACCGACAGATCCAACTCATCGCCATCGGAGGCTCAATCGGCACCGCAGTCTTTGTGACCATCGGAACTGGCCTTGCCCACGGTGGTCCAGCTAGTCTTTTCCTCGCTTATACTCTATACTCGATCATGGTCGGTCTAGTCAATAACTGCATGGCTGAGATGGCTGTCTATCATCCCGTGTCAGGCGCCTTTATAAGAATGGCTGGTCACTGGGTTGACGAGGCCTTTGGCTTCATGGTTGGCTGGAACTTTTTCCTCTATGAAGCTCTCCTGGTACCCTTTGAGATCTCGGCTCTTAATGTCGTGCTCAAGTTTTGGAGGGATGACATACCTGTTGCAGCCGTTGTTGCAGCTTGTATCATTCTCTATGGGTAAGCTGAACCTATAAACACTCTCAAATATATGCTAATCGCCTTGTTCTCCAGAGCCATCAACGTCGGCGCCGTCAAATGGTTCGGAGAAGCGGAATTTTGGCTCTCGATCGGAAAAGTCATACTCTTCTTTATCGTATTCTTCTTCACATTCATCACAATGGTCGGCGGCAACCCCCAACACGACGCATACGGTTTTCGATACTGGAGTAACCCAGGCTCCTTTGCAGAATATATCACCACTGGAGATCTTGGACGCTTTCAAGGCTTTCTGGGCTCCCTCTGGATCGCCGCATTTACCTGTGTAGGCCCAGAGTATGTGTCCATGATCGCTGGTGAGGCTAAGTTGCCGCGTGTCTATCTCAAGAACGCCTTCAAGACTACCTATATCCGATTCGGCATCTTCTTCATTCTTTCATCTCTCTGTGTCGGAATTATTCTCCCCTATAATGACCCCACCCTTGTTGGAGTCGTTGGCGGAGGTGAAGGTGCTGGAACTGGCGCCGCTTCTCCCTATGTGATTGCTATGGGTAACCTGGGAATCGGCGTTTTGCCTCATGTTGTCAATGGCCTTCTCGTCTCGAGTATCTTCTCAGCTGGTAACGCTCTGACATACTACGGCACCCGATCTCTCTACGGTTTGGCTCTCGAGGGTCAAGCACCCCAGTTTCTTCTCAAGTGTACATCTTTCGGTCTACCTATCTACTGTCTCGGCATCGTCATGCTCTTCCCATTCCTAGCCTTCCTCGCCGTCTCAAACGACTCGGTCATCGTTCTCACTTGGCTCACCAACATTATTACGGCCGCCCAGATCATTGATCACATCGTTATCTCGGTCACATACGTCTTCTTTTACCGAGCCTGTAAAGCCCAGGGTGTCGACCGCAAGACCTTGCCCTACTGCGGCTGGTTCCAACCTTACAGCGCCTATATCTCGGCCATCTTCCTTACCTGTGTGGTCTGCTGCTACGGATACAGCACTTTTCTGCCCGGAAACTTCACTCCTGATGGTTTTTTCACCTACTACACCATGGTGCTCGTTGCACCCATCACCTTCTTCGGCTGGAAATTCGCCAAGAAGACCAAATTTATCAAGGCGTCTGAGGCAGATCTTGTGTGGGAGAGACCTCAGATCGATGCATATGAAGCGGCTTTTGAGGAGGTTCCCGTAGGCTTCTGGATAGAAATCATTCAGATGTTTGGATTCAAGAGAAACAAGCAGGGCGGCGCAGCATGAGGAAAGCCTTATCAATTTGTATATATTTCGATATTTGTTATCAGTAAATACAACTTACTGTTCGAAAGCCTATTTATGTGCTATTCAACATTTGTCGTTTTGAGTGTGGCGATGTTCAGTCCGCAATACAACGCAAGAAATCTAGATGCTGACCCAAGTTTGCGGTTAACCATACATATACTGCCAAAATGCATTTGGGTGAAAGGTTTGGGCTGCCGAAAAAGAATGGATCATAAACTTTGTAATCATTGCTTCATCTATAGGCTTAACTTTTAAATCCGAAAACACGACTGAGCCTTTATCTAGTGCTACCTCTCAGCAGCAGCCTCGGTCTCCTCACCATCCTTCTTATCCTCCTCCTTCTCCTCGTAGTTCTCCAACTTCATATCCTTGAGACCAAGCTCCTCTTCCTCTTCGTCTGTGCGGGTATAGTTTTCACGGTGAATCTTGGGGTCAGGGGTAGGGGGATCCACGAGAGGCTGAACATAGCTACTCGCGAAGGGATCGGTGAGAATGATTGTGAAGGGCTTCTCGCCTCGGATGGCGGCATCAAGGCCGTCGAAGAAAGCAGTCCACTGAGACTTCTCGTCGGCAGCAAGGGAGTCACCGCCCTGGCCGGCGCCATCGGCCTCAAAGATTTGAGAGTGAAGGTCGCCGCGAACTTGGGTCAGGAGACCCTCAACGGTGGTGAAACGGCCGCCAAGCGTTCCAGGATTGACCTGAAGCTTAAGCTCAGGGCACTCAAGCGCACAAGTCTCGCTCTTGAGGATATCGCGACCCAGATCGGCGCTGTCCTTGACGTCAAGGATGATCTTCTCACCCAGCTCAGGAATCTCACCACCAGTCTTGACATCGTTGGAGCGGTAGCCACAGTCGTCGCACACGGTAGACATAAGAACAACCTGCTTGAAATGGGGAATATCGACCATCTTCATGTGCGTGGTGCAGGGGCGCATGCAGCCAGGGCATGTCGCGGGGAAGCTGTAGACTTCATTGGGGATGATTTCACCGTCAGCAGTCAAACCGGGGTTCTGGACTTGTTGAGCGCTGGCGTCAGAGTCGGAAATACCGAGTGAAGCATTCTGCTCAGCAGTACGAGCATATTCGTGCTTCTCCCATTTGCCAACGCCGTCCTTGAGATCGGGAGCGATGAATGAGTTTCCAGCAGGGTCGTCAACCCAAACACGGAAGGGGAATGAGTCACCCATCAACATGGCGCGGCCCTTGGCAATGATCTCAGCAATCTTGGCATAAACTTCAGGAGCCTGCTCCTTTCGTGCTTCTTGTCCCAACTCAAGATCATCAATGACGGTGGTCAAGAGACCCTCAACATTTGTCAGCTGGCCACGACCAGCGGGGATTTCGAGATCCAGCTCGATAAACTTTACGGTGGAAGTATCAGACTTGACAACCTGTCGCGAAAAGTCGGCGAGGTTTGTTAAGCGAAGTTCGTAGTGGGTTCCCTTTGGTTGAACGGTTCCGGCGGCCTGGATCTCGTTGTTTTGGAGGTTGCAGTGCTCGCAGAAGAAGGACATGATGACAACTTCGCGGAAGTAGGGGATCGCAGTGAGAAGAAGTCGGGTGACACCCTTCGTAGATTTTTAGTATTCTTTTGTTTATGCGCATTGTAGTGGAATTCTTGACTCACATTCTTGCCGCAGTTCATGCACAGCGACTCGATCTCCTCGACGGCTCGCTCGTCGTCGTCGGCATTTTGGGTTTCTGTAGCAGCAGGCGCAAGGCTCTTGACCTTGTCACCAATGCTCTGGAAAAACTCCTCGGGAGTTTGCTTGTTGACGTCGTCGGTAGTCATTTTATCGTGCCTTGGGAAAATGGTCGTTTGGTGGTTGAATCGATGGAGGGGTCAGGAAATTTTTGGAGGGGCAACTTGGTTAGTTTAGGCCCCGGTCGGTTATGTCATGAGGTGCCAGTGCAGATTTTGGTGGGCGTGTGCGCTAGAATGTTCGGGACGTTTTTTCACAGCGGCCTGACTCAACCTGACTCAAAGCTGGCGGGCCTAGATTCATCCGGTGACTCGTACTTCATGCGAGGGAGCATCAAAATTTGGAGGTTGCTGATAAACTCATCCAGCTCATTTCATGAAATGAGAAAGACTAAGAGGGTTCGCTGATTGCTGCTTCTGTCCTGAGAGCAGGGCTTGAAGGCCAGCTTTTCGATTCTTGGCCCGTTTCTTGCTGCTAGCATTTGAAGTTGGCTTAGGTTCCTCGATAGGAGCGGCGACCTTTTTGATCTTGGATTGCGCTGCAGCCTTGCTTCTCACGGCAGGTCCTGGAGTTGAAAGAGGAATCTTTGTATCTCGATGGCAGTTGTTGCAATGGAAAACCTTGCAAGGGCCTAGAACTTCTGAAGTAAGTTTGGATGTTGAACTATTGCTCGACTTTTTGTCCTTGGTCTTCCTTTGAATGCTCTTCTGAGTATCAAACTTTAGCGTAGATTCCTGGCCTGGAATCATGATAAGTCCACAACCTCCGCATACATGTTGTCTTTGAATGTCGGACGGTGAGATTCCATGCTGCTCGAGGAGGTGGCCTCGATGGCTCATGAGATGAGCAGAGGTTTCCGGAGCTGTCGTGCGTAAAAGATGGGCTGCATCGGTGAGGAAGTCGATTGTCACTGGGAGTTCTGAGAGTGCCATTCTATCAAAAGTTGGAGGTTGTCAGGTGTTCTTTGAGTTGTTGAAAGTGATTTAAAGAGTGAAGCTCAAAGTTGTTTCAATTTGGAACCTTGACGGACACGGACGTCAGTCCGCTGCGCAAAGTGGGTCTGATTATATATGAAGGGACGATAAGATTGGCTACTCTGACCTTGATCCGAACAAAGGTATTAAAGAAGTATTCATAACTTCTATTCCCTTTCACATATTGATATAAATTCCCATATCTCATCTGTGATCATCTATGACCCTTCTTATTCTCACAGAAGCTCAAGAATTTTTATGCCAACTTTTGCTCCTGACATAACAACCTCCCCACCCGCTTGCTCGTCCAAATGCACCAATACAGCTCAACCGCAACGCCGACGCAACCCCAACATATATAGCTTTACGAACGGCGAACTTCCCACTTAATATCGCTGATGCTTACTTCCTCGTTAGACTTCTCGTCGTACTCAAACCACTCGCCCTCCTCCAGTTCAATGCCTGTAAACTTGGTCCCTGTCTCAAGGCCCTCGGCAAGCCATTCGCCCTGTGAAGCGCGTCAGCATAGTCATTGAGATAATAAGAAGATTACGCACCTCTGACTTGAACTCTACAAACTCGAGGCCTCGGCAGTCAAATTCGATGATCTTTTGAGGCTTGGCCGGTTCGGTCTGTTCATAAGCTGACGGTCCGGACTTGACGGATGCAGAAGACTCGCGCTTATCAAGTTGTCAGAAGAGCGAGAGGATATTGATAGCAAAGATTTACCTTGCAGTTCTTGCACTTCCAGACGAAGTTGGCCTCTCCTCGGCTTCCGCTCATCTCATTGGTCTCCTGAGCTAAGTGGTAAGTATATCATCAACCAGCAAGATCAATCTACTTACGAATCGGTTAACTCCGACATAGTTTGGATGAGTCTCTCGGCAAGAGGTACACTGAACTTTGAACATGTACCAAAAGGGGTTGTCTTGAGTATCGTCGGGGCGCAAGTTGGTGACCCTGTCGGATTGATATTGCCCCTCACGTCAGTCAAGCTTGCTTCAGTTCAACAGATAATTTGTCTAGCACATACCCTTGCAAGTCGGCTGTTAGATATAGAGCAAACATGGTGGATAGGTAAAGAGTGGCTGAGCGCGTAAATTTATGAGAGCCGAACGAAGATAGTACTCGCAGAGTGTTGTGAGCTTTGGAATACAGGGCTCAAAGCTATCAGTGACGACTGTGGGTGGTGGGGTGTGAGAATAGCAGCTGCCCCGGTAAGCGGCACGTGACTTAGATGATCGAACCATCCGTGACTGGCCAATTTCTTGATTCAATTGGACTTCACGAAACACCTCAATTGAACGATTGTCGTCGACGTCGACACTCAATCGCTACATAGCGATGGCCTAGACACCAGAGAACCCCCGACAATGCAATCTCTTTGGTCGAGAGCCGGCCAGGCTCACCGCTGCGGATGTCGCGCATGCGAAACCGTCGTGAGCACTCTCGGCCGGCGAGTGACGACCGCGGCTCGACCACGTAAGGTCACGTTTGCCGAGATCTTTACTGCCTGCTACAGCTCAATGTTTGCGACTGCGGCAGTCGTCGATGCCGTACGAAAGGAGGACCGGAGACAGGAACTGGATCGACAATTGAAGGAGACGCAGCGTGAATTGGCCGACTTGCAACTTCTCCGACTCGAGGCGAACCGGGACACGGCCGATATTGATCACGGACAGGATGAAGAGACTACCAGGCAGATGGTCCAAAAAGACGAAATGTGGCAGACCCTCGAGAATATCTATAGGGACAGTGTTAAGTTTGGAATCAACCCCCCCAAGGTTGTTGGGATGACCCCTAGGCAAACGGAGCACCTGTGGCAGTCCCTCAAGGATATCTATATAAACCGCCTATACATGAAGGAGATTCACAGGCCTGCCAGCATCCGAGTTTCTGAATTTTTAAACCGACTGCAGGCCGACCACTACGAATGTCTCCCCGAGGCAACGATGAAAGATTTCAGGCAAACAAACTACCAACGCCTTGAGAATGCCATCATCCGCGAGGAGACTGACCAAACCATCCCTCACCGACCCCCATTGAAACCCCAACACCTCCAGAACGATCAGCGCACGGTTGCCCATCTTGTCAAGCAACTTCTCCAACGAGCCGGAGCTCATGACAGATCAAAATCCCCAAGCCCAAGTTTTGACGAGGCTCTCCAACTTGTGAACAACTGGCCTTCTTTTACGTTCGAGTCAATCGATCCCGAGAGGATGATAAAAAACAGGGTCGATCTGAACCGCCGTCTTCGCGAGGTCGTTGATTCCGATCTGGGTCTCAAAGAAAAGGTTGGCAGGGTGTGCTACAACCTACTTGTATCCGCCTACCCAGCTGATATGCATACATATAACACATTAATCGTCGCTTTTGACAAGCATGGACACAAGTACTTGTCAGAGTCGTTGGTCAACTCTTTCTTCTATTACAGACTACTTATGCCAACGCCATCCACCTTTGTGGCAATCCTGAACCACTACAAAAACTCGCAAAACCATGGGAGATTTCTGCGGGCCATTGCATGCATCACTGGTCTCGACGCTGAGACAGGAGCCAAAGTGGGACGCAGGCACGTCGATGATGACGCTCTTGTAAGAGACCGACGCTACAAAACAAGGACAACGTCAACCTTCACGGGTGATTGGGTTTGGCAGCATGCACCGCTAAACAAGTCTCTCGTCGAGGCAATCATTGATGGTCTTATCCATTTCAAACTTTTTGAACAGGCCGCTAGCTTCTTCGTGTCATGCATAGAAGTCAGGGTTGTTCTCAGCTCACGTGTGATCAGGGAGATGCTTGATGAGTGCATCCTAGCTCTCGACTGGAAAGCCGCAGTGCGCCTTGTCAAAGGGTTCACGGAGAATCCAAGAACATGGGCTGCAATGTTTCTCAACCTTTCGAATGATGTAACCTCGTTCCTCGTCAGGCGGGTCCATGTGCTGCTCGACCTGGCTGGCCTGCGAAGCTCGGGTGAACAGGTGTCTGAATCAGTTCTTGAGAATTTATCTATATCCAGTGATGGATTTCAACAATTCCTGGACGTTTTGGCTAGACTAGACCGAACTTCTCAACTTGAGCTGCAAGACTCAAACACTGAGACTCGGGATTTAGCCGTCGAACTTTTCAACTCTTCAAAAAGCAGGTTCCTCCAGATTGAGGCATTCTGGAGGGAACATGCTCTTGTTAGAAAGACAACGCGTTCAATTGAGAGCAAGCTTCTCTATCCCGATTTATCTCCTCAGTTTCGTCGGTCAATGGCCCTACATATCGGAAATACCACGATGGAACAGACGGTGGGTTTGAACGGGGAGATTATGGATGTTTTAAGGCAAATTCCTCTTTCAAAGCAAGTGGAGGAAAGCGTTGAAGAGTGCAAGTCTTTTCACGACGCTGCCAGCACCGTGCCTGAGAGCAGCGTTGGCGAGGAAACTAAAGAGGGAAGGCTGCCTGCATCAGAAGAGCAGGACAGTGAAGAAGCTCAGACATGTTTCCAAAACGAGGAGCCAGAAATAATCAAGCCCTTGGCGCCAGAGGTGGTGGCTGCTGAGCGGATAGGTCAAGAAAATGGACGGTTGCGGGCGAGGCCGATAAGGCTGATCACATGGCCAGTACCTGATGAGCAAGCGCCATATCAGGAGCAGGGCCGATGGGCGAGATTCAGCTAAAGGCTAAAAGAAAGGAGAGGTGAATTGGATGGTGAGTCTTCAACTTTTGGTTGATACCTATTGAATGGCGTTGGACTGCATGTAAACATAGATGTTTAACTTACATGCATAGCATAGCATAGCATACATACATGAATGAATACTTTGTACACGACATCACCTATGTATTAAGGCTACTTTTATCTTATCTTGATGTTACCTCGGCATCTGCAAGTAATCCGCACGCAGCTAAATATGCCGCCACTTGGCGTTAAGGGTCGTCATCGTGGGTTAAGTGTTGGTCATGAATTGCTGTTGGTGGTACAGTATGCATCTCACATCAATATCAACAAGGCGGTCTGCATCTCTGTCTCACTCTCATCAAGCTGTATAGTATGTTCTAACACTGTATCGAATCTTGTACTCGACTCTTACAGGCTGACAGGTCACGATGTGCCCTGGCGGGAGTCGTGTGGATGCGCCCTGAATCGCGCCCCGTCCAGTCACGAGGCACAGAGGATCCACGGGGCCAATTGGATTGGCGGGAGCCCATCTAGGGGTAACCCCAGCGCGCAGGTCCCTGCTGCAGTGATTGCCAGTGGGAGGGCTGAAGAGGTACTTGGAGCTACCCCAAATCGGCAGTGCGAAAAGCTCAGCTGCAATGTCTTGGATACGTTCCTCCCCACATGGGTAAAAAAGGGCTCCATCAACATCCACTTCCACGAATGTTCTTTAACAATCAGACCCAACTGAAGCTCAGATTCTGATTCTGGTTTGGTTGTTTTTGCTTGTTTAGCAGGGTTTTGTTTTTGAACTGGAACCCTTTTTCTCCATTGTCTTTATCATCATCGTCATCGTCGTCTTTTCCTCTTCTTTCATCCTTCTTTCATCCCTCCTCCCTCATCGTCGTTCCTACCTTGTCTATCTCGTACAAAGCGATTTGGCTACTTGATTGTTTTGACGTCACTGGCTTTGTGTGATAGAAACAATCTTGTCACGTATCGCTGGCGATCTCTATCAACTGACAAACCTTTTTTGTCAATTGCGCACCACGGCTGCAGGCTTCCCTTGGTTAGACCCCATACAGGCGTACGAAGTAGATATAGTTTTGCTTCAGGGGGGGCGAAACGCGGTGAGCTACGAACTATAAGACCGACAGTTCCGCCTTGCAACTATCGTCTACCATCACTTCTCCTATCGATTTGTTTCTCTCTTTTTACTATTCTGCGCAAGCAGCTTTCGATACGCAAGTGGCTGCAAAGATTCATACACAACATGAAGTTTGGAAGAAAGTGAGTACTCACACTATCCCGCTCTTGTCCAGCCTACTCACTACTTCAGTCTACCACGCAACCAGGTCCCCGAGTGGGCAGCCTCATACATCAACTACAAGGGCCTCAAGAAACTTGTTAAAGCAGCAGCAGAGAAAGCAAAGAATGGAGAGAAGGTGGATCCTGCAGGTGGGCGGCTTTGACGACTCTGGTGTCGCGACTCTGGGCCTCTCCCCTAACTCCCTACACAGAATTCTTTTTCGCACTTGACCGAAACCTTGAAGATGTCGACTTCTTTTACAACAAGAAATTTCAAGAGTTGAGCCGCCGACTGAATCTCCTCTACAACCGCTATGGACGAACTCCCGACGTTGTCGCCACTATGGATCAGGATGAGGTCGAGGAGGTTATGGGTGCTCTTCTCGAGCTGAGAAGCCAGTTTCGAAATTTGCAGTGGTTTGGTGAGATTAACCGCCGGGGTTTCGTAAAGATCACAAAGAAGCTCGACAAAAAGGTTCCAGACCTTGTAACTCAGCATCCTTACATCTCAACAAAGGTCGACCCGAAGCCTTTTGCCAAGGAAGCAAATACGGCGAGGCTCCTCACCGAGATCAACAAGTGGATGTCTGTGCTTTCTGAGGCTCAAACTTCTGACGATGCAATGTCTGAGCATTCAACTCGTTCTTTAGGTCGCGCCTCAGCCAAGGGTATGTTAAGCTTGCCGCAAGCCCAACTAGACACACTCGACCAGGCTGTACGGAATGATGACGTGCCTAGCCTGCAGGCTGGTCTCAAGGAGAGTAATGTCGTTGAAGAAGCTGCTCAACCTCTCCTGTTGAGTCTTCTCCAACGATCTATATCTGCTCGTGCCAAGGCATGCATTGCCTTTCTTCTCAACAACCTCAAGAGCCTTGACGAACCAGATGACATAAATGGTCGTAACTGTATTCATCGTCTAGTCATTCACATTGGACGCACCAAGTCTAGTACTGGAGAGCAAGACTCAAAATCTCACCCCGTGCCTGCAGGTTCGCAATTCAGCAACAAGAACTTTCAGCCTGTGGTACCCACGGCTAAGGCTGTCAAATCGGTGAATGATGAGCCTAAGCTTTTAGATAAAGACGATGAGGTTGTGCAGCTTCTCATATTTCTGCTCGATCAGCTACTCCCAGGACAACGGCCTGCGCTTAAGAGCCGTGATTCCTTCGGGCGTATGCCGCTCCACTATGCAGCTCAGTTTGGCTTTCTAGTTGTGTGCCAGATCATCATGGCTAAGATGCAAGAGTGGAATCAGTTTCATGTCAAGGACGGGATCGACACACATGAATGGCAGGATCACGACGGCTGTGCGCCTCTACATCTTAGCGTTGTGGGAGGCCATGCTCTAGCCACACAAGCTCTCTTGCAGGGTGAAAACTGGCAGGGTAGCAGTGATGATAAGGCCGATATTCGAAAGTCTATCGCCAAATCAGGCGCTGTGCTGGCTATTGCTACCAAGTTCAACTATAGTGCCATCGTGCAGCTTCTGGTAGATGCTGGTGTCGATATCAACTGGAAGGATAAGACCAGCGAGACTGCTCTTCACGTTGCTGCTCGATTCGGCCACGGCGAGTGCGCTCGAATTATCCTGAACGGAACTGAAAGCCAAAAGGCAGATCTCGAGGCTTCTGAGACGACCTACGCGTGGACTCCTCTTCATGTCGCCGCTGTAGACGGCAAATTCAACGTAGCTGAGCTTCTGGTCGAAGCTGGGGCTGATATCACGCGTCTAGACTCGTCTGGCTGGACAGCGAGAGAACATGCTGCATTGAGGGGCCATATGGATATTGCACGACTCCTTGAGACCAACACTGAGGATGAACCCCCATCCAGGCCCGTTGAGACATTACAGCCAACTCCGTCGGACATGTCATCCATCGACGAGCGTCGTTCGAATGGAACAGCCAATACTCCTCGCTCTAATGATGCCATCAAGAGTTTCGGCCACCGATATCTGACCGATGAGAGTCTTGTGCTTGTCAGTCTTGGATCAATGGACATGCGAAAGAACGTTGAGCCAGTCAGTTTGGATCGCGTCCCACTTACCGAGGCTCACAACACTCAACTCGACACTGCTTTGTCTATAGTTGTATCTGCTACCGGAGCCCAGGGCGAGCCAACCATTGTTGATCTTCCAGTACATGACAATATCGCCACGGAGCCTGTCGTTTTCAAGACAAAGGATGCGGCCAAAGTGAAGCTTCTTTTCGATATTGTTCCGACATATTCGGGCAACGACAAGCACAAGGTTGGACGCGCCGTAGCACTTCTATCTTCCGTGAAACCAACATTGGGTTCTCGTCGTATGAACCTACAGGGAGATGTTTGTGTTCCCATCATGTCAAGTAGCTTTGATGTGATTGGCACCGTCAACTTCAACTTTCTGGTCATTACCCCATTCCACCACCCCAATATGGAGGTTACCTCAAGACAGACATATTGGAAAAAGATGTCATCAACCATGCTTATTGGCCATCGAGGACTCGGCAAGAACCTTACAAGCAACAGATCTCTCCAACTCGGAGAGAATACGTTGCCTTCGTTCATTGCAGCAGCCAATCTTGGAGCCCAATACGTCGAATTTGATGTCCAGCTGACCAAAGACCACGTTCCCGTCATTTATCATGACTTCCTGGTCAGCGAGACGGGTATAGACGCGCCTGTCCATACCTTGACCCTGGAGCAGTTCCTACACATCAACTCTGATACTCGTCGACCTAACCAGAACTCTGCCAAGAAGCCTGTATTCAAGACCGAGCCAGGTGAACCAGGTGGTTTCCGAGCGCGAAGCAACAGTTTGGCACCGAAGCGTTCACAATCTATGGGATTTGCTGGCAATGGGCTTGAAGATATGGATGAGCGCATGAAGCACACCAAAGACTTCAAGGACAAGGGCTTCAAGGGTAACACAAGAGGCAACTTCATTCAAGCCCCCTTTGCCACCCTGGAGGACCTCTTCCGAAAGCTCCCTGAGCATATCGGCTTCAATATCGAGATGAAATATCCCATGCTCCACGAGAGTGAAGAGCATGAAATGGACACTTACGCCGTCGAGCTCAACTCATTCTGCGACACGGTCCTCTCCAAGGTCTACGACCTTGCTGGGCAACGTCACATCATTTTCAGCTCTTTTAACCCTGATATTTGTCTGTGTCTGAGCTACAAGCAGCCGTCCATCCCCATTCTCTTCCTGACTGATGCGGGCTGTTGCGACGTCTGTGATGTACGCGCTTCATCCCTCCAGGAAGCCATTCGTTTTGCGAGTCGCTGGAACTTATTAGGCATTGTTGCTGCTGCAGAGCCCTTCATCAACAGTCCTCGTCTGATAAAGATTGTAAAGGAGAACGGAATTGTATGTTTCAGTTATGGCGTATTAAACAACGACCCCATCATGGTTCAGGTATGTTTAATTTTCTACGATTATGGAGTCATTTCAAATGGCTAACAATTCACAGCGTCAAGTAAAACAAGGCATCGATGCTGTTATTGTCGATAGCGTCCTCGCCATCAGAAAGGGCCTGACCAACGGAGAGACACCCGCCGAGCCTGTCAATGCCATAGTTGAGGAAACCCACGGCTCACTCAAGCCGACCCAAGAACTCAGGGAGAAGTTGGACGAGTTGGCAGTCAACGGCAGCGGCCCTTGAGTAGAACAGAATCGAGGATAGACTGCACTGTTGCAACCGAATAGAAAGTAAATGAGAAACCTAACCTTCAACACCTGTCTCTCAAAGTCAAACTGCTCGTTTAACCTTTACGGGCGTGAATGCAACTGATACCTACCTACAGGTTACCTGGAAGTCCATGATAATACGAAAAAATCCACTGTGAGAGTTGCTTCTTTCGGTACATCTAGCACGTGGCAGCGACTACAAAGTCAACAAGGTCCCGCTTACATTATCCATCAGGGAGCGTTCACGTAATACAGTAGTATTGCTACTGCCGTCACGAGTCAACCCTGGTTGCAACGGTTGAGGAAAGGGCTCGTTACGAGCGGTAGCGCGTCGTACGATTCTGCAGTCCTATCAGTGGAACCATGTCTCAGTATATGCGCATCTCGCGATACGATAACGAGATCTACAAACGTGCCGCATCGGCTGTTCTACAGGGACCAGGGAGTAAACTCTACTTGCCAGAAGGATCTTCAAAGGATTTCTTGCCAAGTTAGGGTCTCGTTTGTGGAGCAGGCTAGTAGGGCAAGCGTTGTAAGCCAAGACTGTTTGTGTATTTCCTGTTGATTCAGATACACGAGGTAGCCACATGCCCGCTTGCAAAAGAGAAACGGCTGTCTTTTTTAGGTTTGTTTGTTTCATTAATCTCGCTATGTACGTACTGATATTAGACACGGCAGAGGATATGTCTCAGGGGTCTCCCTATCGAGGCCTGGGGTTGGTTATTTTACGAACATACCGTGATAGCTCGTCATTTTGCATATCAGAGTGGAAGCGAGGGTGACGGACAGGCCTATCGACATCGTCTAGCTGAATCAGTAATGGTTTGTCTTCGCGGCTTGCACCGAGGAAAGATCGAACTGTGTCAAGGTCTGCTCCTCCGAAGCCCTTGACCAGCAAAATTAGAGGGGCATGCGATTCGTGTTAGTGGCAAGTATTCGTCCACATGGCCGAGCGAGGCAAGAGGAAAACGGTTCCCGGATGGGGGTGTTATTTACTTCTAAAGCCGTCCGTCACATTGGTGACATGCTTTGGACAACTGCCGACGACCAAAGAGGAACAGAGCTGACAGGAAACAGGAAATGTTTCGTGGGTGACGAGTCAAACTGTCAAGCGTAAGAAGCCATGGTAAGACGCCCCCTGATGGGTTTGACCTTTTGATTCCTGTCTGCTCAAGAACTAAAGAGTTCGCGATGTTACTCGAGACAAGCTACGAGTAGAACTGCATAATCGGCGACTATGTGGTGACGGCTCGTCCAGACTGACCATGACGCTGATAAATACGCAGCCAAAGAGGGGGCACCACGCACTCCCGAGATCGCACCCAAGGTACCTCTCCCAAAATAGAGGCGGGAGCAGGGCCAAGCTCCCCTTCCGTCTTTGGTTTTTGATGGAAGGTAAAGGTGTTTGTAGAATTGTTGTTGACAGATCTAGTGTCGAAGTTTTTGATGGGCATGTATGTATATCCCAGTACCTGATTAACAAGGAACTACCTGGTTCATAAGGAACAGCCCCGATATTGAGGCATAGAAAAAGGGTAGTCAACCCCAAACTCAGAGCCCCAAGTACGACAAGAATTAGGAAGCAGACAGGGCGACGCCGTACCGAATAGTAATGATAGACGGGCCGTTTTTGATAGACGCCGACACAACCCTGCGATGTAACGCAATGAATGTGCTCTCTCCGTCAGAAAAGATCCACGGCCAGGATGGTATGCACGTTGGAAGGATTATTGCAACCTCCAGGGCTTAACAGCCGTGTAGTGGAGGGCGGGAGAAGGCGCCTCGTCCCCCGGCCCAAGAGTTCACTAAGCGGAAGGCAGGTTTTGCTTTTGCTCTTCTGCTCTTATCCCCCCTGTCTCTTTCTTACTTTTTAATTTGTTCCTCGTTGAAATTTCCTCACCGAGCAATACACCCATGTGTGACGTCCTGTAACAAAGTTCTGAGATCCGGGGCTGCAGCATGCAGCATGCAGCATTGTTTCTGTCATATATCATGTTCCGGGGGGAAAAGTGAGAAACCTGCCAGAACAACCAAGGAAAATCAGGGGCCGCAGAATTACTCCATAGAGAGCAACTAACTGCGGAGCGGCACGCAGCTGATTCCTTGAGTCTCGACCGTGTCGGTGAAAGAGGCCGCCAAGTAGACTGCAACCAACAAGATTTGAGTCAAAGAGCATGCAGAACTGAAGCTAATCATGTAAAACCGAAACCCTGGCTATGTAATGTTTGGTCAAGAGAGGCTGGAAGAAGAGTGATGCATGCTGCGAGCTGTCTAATAGGGCCATGTCGTCAGAGTAAGCTTCGGCCGTACGGTAGAGCGAGACTCGGCGAGACGCCATAACCATATGCCCAGACAACCAGTTTTGGAGGAACATGCCCATCGACAGGCATCAGGGGGCAAGAAAGGCTTTCCCCGTAGAATGCTCATATGCAAGGGATCCACCGTCGCCGTGATAGACAAAAATGGGGGACTTGCTTTTTCTTGTTCACCGTCGGATTTTGTTTTTTGACCCATACTTTCTTTTGCTCCAAATTTGGTTTTGTCTTTTTCTGCGACGGAATTTGATTGCTTTCTCAATGGTTCTCCTCCCGCCCAGCATCCTTGACTCACATGACTGGTGTTGGGCTTTTTGTTTGGGGCTGTCCTAGCAGAGTCAAAAGATGGCCAAGATGGCGGGAGACACACGGTTTGATCGAGCAGTTGGCATATGCCGAAGTCTATCGTGGCACGTCAACCTCAAGCAAACCCAATGACACAAGCAACTGTCAACTGAGTTTACCGTTGGCGCTACTGCGGTGCCGTTTGATAAACTCAAACATTAACTCCCGTGGTGGTTTGAAATCAACCCTCAGACAATAACGTCCAAGGGTCAAACTTACTTGGCAGGCCATTAACGATAACTGTGCCCATCATCGACATCCACCCACACAGCGCCGGTCTTGCAAGAGCTGTTGTTCAAGAAACAAAGCTATGGCAGGGCACGGCGTTGAAAACTTGAGGATTTACGGCGGGGCTAACGCATGACTCGCTATACCCCGTATGAACTTGCAATAGGAAGGAAGAAGGGTGTGAGCTCAGAGATCCCGCCTGTTGCGTTCCCCACAGCTGCAGGGGCTGGATTCTGATGAGCTTGACTCGGCCGATTGCTCATTTCATCGGATCCAAACCAGCAGTAACCGGCTGCGCGCCAAAGGGAGTACTTCGTATTTAAGGAAATTTCCCTGAACCCAGCTTTTCACTCGCACATTCGCGCGGGAGATGGTTAAAGAATACGCTGAGATATCCACTGAGGCTTTCGTAGCGTTGGCTTTTATCCATTTTCTCCCTCAACGCCTCCAGTATCGAAGGATTGAGGCCTGGCTCTATTAAGGTAGTCGATTAGGCCAAGCCTTTTGGTTGGTAGAATGGATCCATCCTCGCTGACCAGATGACCAAGACGAGCTTGATAATGATTTACCGCCCTGACCGCGTTCTCTGCACTGGTCCCACGCCAACGCTATGCATTTGACGGTGACACCGGAGCTTTCTTCAAGGATAGAGCGTACATCAGACTATTACAAGCCATCAGTCAGTGCTCCTCATCTTGCGTGTCCCCCCTATGAGAGGGCCGATCGTTTGGGGGCACAAGCTGGCTGGCGGCAACTGTCCTACGGTCCGCTCCGCTTCTCTGTTTGTTCCAATCTTGAATCTTCTGACGCTTTGATGCCGGCAATGTTCAACGTCTTGCGTGTGTGTACGATGAAGCAAATGGACACCAGCAGATCGTTTTTAGTGCTTCTCAAACTTGCCCTCGACTCAAGTCGGGGTGTATCTCGCACATGGTATGCTCGATGACGAAACCAAGCTGAGCTTCAAGACAACTTTCTGCGTATGATATTTCAACTGTAGGGCCCGGGAACTTATCCATGACTCCATGTATAGTACCTGTTGTCAACTGAGCCCATTGCACACACGTCAATCGATGCACAGCGTCCGGGGTTGCCTTCAATCTAGGTTGGCTCCAGTTGTATACATAGCTCTCTGTTGAAAGACTGAATGACTTGAGATACCTGTATGTACTTTGCAGGCACAGTTGTGAGAAAGAGAACCAATGTTGAAAGCACTCAAGCTCAGCAAAAGCGTAGTGTGGCGTTCGAGATTGGCACAGCGTCGTATTCCTAAGTTTGGATCCAAATCACTCACGAAAGGCCATTCGCTATACTGGTTAAAGAACTGCAGTGATCATGATGTCCTCTGATAACTTTCGTGAAGCTGGTATGTCGCATAATCATGGCGGACTTTACCCGACAAGGCCTGGGAGACCCTTCTGATACGAGCCGGCAATTGTGCATAAAGATCGCCGCATGGCTCAGGGCTTGCCGATCAGATCCTCTCTGGGGTCTTGGTACAAGAGCACATCCTGACCATGTTGGGCGATGCCGAAAAGGTTCCTGGTTTGCGAGCTCGATTGACGCTTGTGTTTTTCTTTGAGTAAGGAGGAATATACTTTCCTAGTGGAAAATCATCCGAATCAAAAGCAACTCTGCCCTGGTCCGAAGAGCCGAAACACAGAGCACCGCACCCGCCTGTCAGTTCGGCTACGACCGCTAGTGGTTCTGAATCCTTACCGTTACACCAGGCGTCCCGCCAGGATGGGCGCGATTCAGACGTCTGGTGATTAGCTAACAACCAGGGCTCGACATGCTATACCTTGCAATGCGACATCGAAAGTTCGTGAGTATCACTCTAGCCCAGCACGTGGACAGAGGTAATAGTCAGAAATTGCTGGGCATGCATTAATTTTCAATCATTGCTGGTATGATCAGTCGTGCATTTGCGGAGAACGCCCTCCCGTTTCATCAGTATCTGCATGCCATCGATACAGACTCTCGCAGGCTGGAAAAGGGCACCCAGAAGGAACTGGTATTCACGAATTGGTACCATGGAACCTTAGATGCAGCGGCTTTTCGATGGCCGTGGCCTATCCGGGTCGTGGAAGCCCATGCGAGGCATAGCGTCCAGCTTTCCGGCCCCTATTCATGGGCGAACGAACTGATATTGTGCCAATAGGGCAACTTCCGCTTTGCTGAAACGAATGGTTGAGAACAGACTATTTCGGTGCCAGCCGAGATAAGAGCCGTATACATGCCGTATGGCCCGTTGCTGAAGTTATCCCAGTCTGGCCAAGTCATGACAGCGGAAATCCCACTTATGGCTATTCCGCACTCACCAAACAACGAGAACGAGATCGAGATTGATGCGGAAACATGTTTATAATCGTAATTAATTAGTGTAGGCCGGGGTTGGGTAGTTCCAGTTAACAGCGAAAGGCCCGTTTCTACAGTACTTAGTTAGTACCAAAACGACCTCCTCAAAATAGCAAGGAGTCCGTATACCATTGGTGTCTTAGCATCGGAGGTAGGAGACGATACTAAAAACCATTGGTCCGTGCCTTGCTGGGCCTTCTTGCTGTCTGGAACGATTAGGTGGTGGATGAAGGTCGCAGTACCCTGTATAGAAGTGACTGAAACAGATGTGGCTAGAAAGGATTGCGAGCAGACCTTTTCATCTCACGACATGACCAGACAAAGTAAGATGACCAGGCCTAGACTCCGAGCCATGACGGAACCATGATTGTAATAACACTCGTCAAAGCCAGTGGCGATACAATCTACTGCCATATGCGTGTTTCATCCTTCTTCCCAGGCTGTTGCTGGGATGGGCACCGGAACGCGCAAGATGATTCAATGGAGGCTCAGGCTGGCTAGCGACATCACCCCAGTCTCATTCAACGGCTGCTTCCGATTGGTGTGAGCAGGCATCTAGCACGTGGCAAGCAATGCAGTGCTTAAGTTTCCTCGACCGTTACTTTGAGCTGGTCTCAGGTCAGGTCATAGCCAAAGCCCGATGTCTGCAGGGCTGGCAATTGACTTAGATTGAGGTCTCGACTGGGTTCATCAGCTAAAAACGCTCCTCATATCTGGTTCTGCAAGATATTTGCTTATTCAGCGATAAGGCTACATCGTGTTGGATGTGTACAACAGGCTGTTGGACGTGGAATATATAACACCCGTCTGATTTATCCTCGACAAGCAGGAGGCAGATGCATAGATGGGTACCTCGTAAATCGATCGAGGTGCTGCCGGGTATGGACAGGAGAAGTAA
The DNA here is from genome assembly GCA_014822075.1 of Fusarium buharicum. NCBI lineage: Eukaryota > Fungi > Ascomycota > Sordariomycetes > Hypocreales > Nectriaceae > Fusarium > Fusarium buharicum. Next base: position 57,420 of record JAATHB010000170.1, on the reverse strand, counting down.
ATCTAATAACAGCAAAAAGAGCTTTTGGCTTTGTTGATGATATTGAACGATTGAAGTTGTGGTACTTTATCGTTTGTATGAGGAACAACTTGCTTGCAGGGATAAAGAAGACCCGATGACGAAGTGACGTGGCATGAGGTTACAGCATCCCGTCCCTTTCCAGCAAACGTCCATGGCTCCTGCCTTTCACTCAGCATTTTATTACCACGAGCAGATTACCCTCTACGGAGTGGTTCAAACATAGGTAGCATCTATAATTGGCAGCTCTCGGGGAGATGGCTGTTCTTTCCGATTGTGTTTTTAAGCTTGTAGCACGCCCTTGGTTAAATTCGCTGGCACTATGCTTCCCACACTTAGGTAGTACCTAGTGGGCTTGGTACTTTATGCCCTCCAGCTCCAGAGCGAAGAGCATCTTGGCCTCACAGACTGAGGACAGCCCATCCACGGCGTTATGCATTGAACCAAATCGAAACGGTTGCAAGTCACTTCAACGTCCGTCAAAGCGCGCCGAGGATCCCACGCTTATCGGCGGAGGGACTTCATCTCGGACATATTCGAATGTCATGCGTTAACTAGTGTATGATGTTGAGGGTTTCAGGTTCATTATCGTTGATGATAGAGGGACTTGAAGGGACTTGCTTTGGTCGACTTGCACGCCACACAACAGTCTGGCTGTTAAATTCAGAGAAGCTGGTAAACCAACCAGATGTCTCGATGGACATTCCAACAGCCAAATAGAGAACACCAGCTCATCTCTTGAAGCCGTTTTGACGAGTGTCAGGTAAACCGCCCTATGATGAAGCATCAAGTCATATGGATGTTGTCTGCGAGCCACATAGGAGAGAGAAGAATCATTAACAGCGCATAAAACTGATCGTGACTTAGCGCCACATGCAGCAATGTACAAAATAAGTGAGCTTTTCCATCATCGCAGTCCCTCGTGAACGACGCCAGTATTTCCCTACGTACTGTAGTGCGCATTTAGCGGGTGTCATATACGATGATAGCGTAGAAACATCGTACGTATTGCACCCATGAAGAAGAGCATCCCTCCTGCTAGCGCGGCGGATGTGTGTAGAAAATTCCCGCAGCGCCCTAAGCCAGTGTCCCTACAGGTCGGGACGTCACGGGTCCATGAATGTGTATTGTCGTTTGTGTACAAGATCGAGAGTGTCGAGAGCCAGAGACGGGAGGTACCAACAAGATGTTAGTCAAAAGCGGTGAGGCAAGCAATGCAGTCCTTAATGCATCATCGCAGCGTTACATCGTATGAACCCTCTGAATGGGGATAACACGGCTCGCAAATCTGACTGGCATTACCAGTCAAAAAAATGATTTAAAAAATGATCGTCGCAGGCATCTTGTCAGAAACGAAACCGCGGATGAAATGCGAACAAGCTGGCTGGCAGTCGAAAACAAACTCGGCCGAAGGATTTTGCCAGTGGAGCAGGGTCTCTGCCTGCAACTCTGCATTAGAACTGGAACGGCCGGAGAAGAATTTGATGTTGGTTCTGGAGAACTCTAGGTCCGCAAATCAAGCCGACTGGTGTTGGGGAAAACAATGTGGAGACGAGATTTGCAACCGCTGCCAGCCTCCCCATGCATTTCTAAACTCTAATCCAGAAAGAAGAGCCTTGAAGGGCGCCTATCACCATCTCATTACGGTGTAGCCCCGGAAGGCGTTATTGGCAATTACCCATCGTTGTGGTAACTTGCAACGCCATATCGTCCCGTTATAGAAAGTGGCGCGGCCTGTATGGAGTAGCTGGCATTAAAGTCGTCATGTTGGAATCAGCAATTGAGGGAATGGAAAGAAGTTCCTACAGTAGTTGTTTGGGCCTGGGGTAAACAAGGGCCTCGATCATATGGACCTGCACTGTTGAATCTTATGCAATGCTCATCTGTTGATACAAGACCAAGCCTTGGCGTCAGGGGATAGGAGAAGGCTGTGCATGCGTATAACGCGGCCTGGTCGATCCTCAGGGAACATGCATGCATGGTTGACGTTGATGTGAGGCTGTTTACGATCACTTGATTGTGTCTGGGGAAGTCTAGGGTTACATTGATTACTTCCATCAACGACCAGCTTCAGCCCTGAAAACCCCTCCCAGAAAAAAAAAACGACAGGTCACCTGTCTTGTCACTGCTGCGCATCACAAAAGGTTAACTACTGTCAAATCAATGCACTTTGTTAATCTCCAGTTGTTGACGGAGCGATGTGGAGGCGTCGTTTCAAGCATTGGGGTCAAAGGGGCTCTGGACAAATCCACATATCAGGATCAACGAAGATCAGATCAGATACTCCACTATCAACGCAGCAGCTGGCTATTATGACAACTTCAAAAAAGGAAAGACGGGTACGGTTGCAATGAGATTAGAGATGATGTTGCGGCGGTAAGGTGTAATGCATGTTGTGTGGTTCAATATCAATATCAGGAAATAAGAAAAAAGAGGCTGTAGGGTTTGGTCCGCCATGGAGGACGTGCGGTAACCGACATCCGGAAGATTGCAATTGCAACAACCCAGAACTTAGAAGGTTAGAGCCCAGTCGAGGCCCCTGCTGTCTTGTGGCTGCTTTGGAGCTGGGAGCTGGGAGCCCGGAGCCCGGAGCATGGACTAGAGTTCAGGGGACAAGGATAAGGGCCACACAAGTCGCTGTGTTAAAAGAGCCAAGTCAGGAACGGCAAGGTGACCATCGGCTGGGATCGACAAGGGTTATTTGTGTGGGTGGTGGAGAGGAGATCGTTAGACTGGACTCTGTGGCCTGCTGGTTTTGTCCATTTCAGGGCAAGAAAACACGTCTGTTTCACGTCATTGTTCCCAATAGATCCATAGCGACAGTAGCCATTGATGGTCCAGATCATGGTTTGTTATTTTCATGGTTCAGGCTTGTTGGACTCGAAATTGCTTCCGCTCTTTAAGTCAGTGTGCCTCGTGAGCCTCTAAGCACTTGTAAAAGGCTATTCTGGATCTCCGGATTGGAAAGCCGTTACCTCTTCTGGCTCAAGTAGAGGCCAGAATAGGACACTGATGAGACAAAACGAGACGTGACACGAACGCCCGGGGCCGGCACGAGCCTTAGGGTCGATGTTGGTGCTTGTGTTGGTTCACGGGCTGTGACCCCGCCATTTGGTTGACTCCCGCCTTGTCCAACGTTCAAGCTGCCGCCAAAGGGCCACCAGCAGCTGTCAAAAGGGTTGTCGAGTCATGTTGCATGATATTATTGATCAGACATATAAGTCGATCACTAAAAGCTGCGAAAGGGCATGTTAATTGACTCGATATTCCTATCATGCACTGTTTTGTAGGGAAAAATCAGTATATATCCAGACTAGGAAGTATGGAGGTTATTCACATCCGTACAGAATCCGAAAGGCACACACACCTCACCGCTGAGGGGATGCGGGCGGACTGGCGGGGGATTTCAACCATGGACCCCCTGTTTATCATCAGCTTTGGAAGCCCGCATAACAGCCCTGTGCTTTATACATACTTACATACATGCTCACAGACATCTGGGCAGTATCAAGTTGATGTCTTCTGGTAATTAGGTATGATCAGATGCTAAGAGAAGTGGAGATTGACTCGATTGTATAAAGGTAGTTGGCTTTGAGCGTCTCTCGTATATTGCCATCCATATACTTGCTGAGTCATGTCTACTGCTGTGCAGCACTGTAGTCAGTCAGTCAGTCAGTCAGTCAGGTACGCAGGCAGTAGGTTGAGGAAACGCTACAGACAAGGATCAGGTTATGAATTTCCGCCAAGAGTTGTATGTGATCGACCTCTTGGCCGGGTCCGCCCTAAGCTCCGGTGAGCTGGTCCCATCCCGTCTCGTCTCCAAAAAAGAAACGGCACGTCCTACGTCGTACTGAGCCCTAGCTGCATTCATCGTAGAAAATGTCCATCATCTCCCCACTAGGGGCTGGCGGGCTAAGACAGACCCCAGCCCCGGTGCATTTTTCTCATGAGACCCCCCCCCAGTAAATGCGTAGGCTGCCTCGGCCTCCACTCCACACCAACTGAACTGAACCAAACCCAGCCCACCTTGGATCTCATCAGACTCATCTCATACTGGCCAGAAGAAGCATGCATCGTCTTGGACCTCAGATGCAACAGAAAATAATGAAAGTTGCATGTTGCATGTTGCACATAGACGGCACTCAGAATTGACCAGAGTCATTGTGCCCTCTAGAGGTACAGTTGTCGTCTTGACGAGTCTTGAACATCTATCGTGTCCAAGCAGCTGGCCTAGGATGCATTCATACATCTTTATCTCTTATCATGCATTTTTACTCAATCTTTCCCTTATTCTAATGGAAAGCTACCTCACTAGCCTTTCTTCTGTACTCAGCCAGCCGTTTTTTCAGCCTTCTATCCATGCAGGAGCACGCAACAACATCCACGGATTTTGAGGGATCTGCCACCCATCCCTTGCTTCGACACCCTGAAGCTCGACACCCTCGACGCCATCGATTACATTAGACTTGTCGGCTTCTGCCCCCTGCCCCGGTTGTGGGCTGGCTCAACGTCTTGGTAAATGCAGTGTGCCCTCTAGTGTGTGCACCAAGATTTCCTTCCCCTCCTACGATGTTCTAACCTGGGCTGGCTTGGTCTGCTTGATGCTTTTAAAATACTTAGGTACCTACTCTACTCAATGGCTGCATGGGAGCAATCTTGGAACATGGGTCAGCCCCTATGCAATAACACTGTCAAGTTGCCTAATGAAATCAAAGACGACACCTCGCTCGCACTAGGGAAGAATGGATCGTGGCCCGCAGTATACACCACCACCTCGGATCGTTCTTCTATTTGATGTAGCCCTCTACAGTACCGGAGTACCTTCATGCCATCAATACGTCTCGGGCCTTGACGCACTATTGCAGCTTTTAGCCCACACAAAGCAGCTACCGCACGCCGCCATCGACACCTACCTTACTGTATTTTTTTCTTTCTTAATCCTGTACCTCGTCTCAGTCTCGTGTTAGTGCCAGCCCTCTTCTCCATCTTTTCGTGCCTTGTCAATCGTCGTCCCCTGACCCTTGATGCATCTCTTCATCTCCTTGTCCCATTAGTCTCCCGCCCTCTCTCTTTTCTCTCACACACTCTCTCACTCTCCTCCATCGTCACCCTCCATCTTCCATCCTCATCCAATTGCTCATCCATGCTCCCCCGTTGCCGGATGTGACCCACTGACGCCCGCTATTGCAGTGCAGGGGTCCCTTGGCCTCTTCTTGATCTCCTGCGTCGTTCCTTGTACTTGCTGGCCCCGGCGTATGTATACCATGCTTGCCGCACGCCTGTAACCCAAGTCAGATTTACGACGGTCCTCCTCTGGGTTTGCCTGTTCATTCTGGTATTTAGCATCTGCATGGCCCTGGTCAAGCTTCTACCCACGGATACTGTACGGACTATCAGACAATCCTCCCGAATCATCTCCACTGCCCTTACCCAGCGGGACCGGACACAGGCCGTTTGTTGATATCTGTCGCCAACCCCCATTGTCATTTGCCTGACTCGACTCGACTCGACTCGATAGCACATAGGCTGCCTTTACGACTCGAAACTAATAGCAACTTCAGACGACAGGACTATCCTCACAGAGACTGGTCCTGGTCTTGGCATTGTTCCAATCAACCGACACTTCTCTTCTCCTACTCCCTCAACAGTCCCAACTACCGCGCGGAACCTTTTCCTTGGCAGTTGGGCTCCCAAACGTATAATACTCCCTGGCTCCAGCCAAATCCTTTCCCGATCCACTAGGCATTACTTGATAGACTACAGCCTGCATTAACGGCAAGCCTATTACAGTAAGACGCTTAAACAGTCAGCTCCCTCCAACTTGCATCCTAAATTCATTCATCATCTCTTTCCTTTATCATACTACTTATACCTTCTCTGGAACCACTCTGCAACTTGTCGCAAACGCAACATACACAAGATACCCAACCTCACGATCTGTTCAGTATCTACGTCTCGGTTTTCATACAATCCAAGGTCTCGCATTGTCTTGTAATTGTTGGATTATCTACCATCTCAACACCGCATCCTATAATCTAATCGCGGGCTTGACCTCATCAATCGAAGCCAACCATCGATCGACCTGTCACTCCTTCCTAGCAACACTAGATCTCACCTGTGGCTCTGAATCTGCCACCATTCACCAGAGGACATCTGATCCTAGTATGCTGTGATCAGTTCATACTTCGCCTAACTGATACTTCGTCAATCTCTTGCCTCTGCGGCACATCAAAGATAAAATGGAACTTATGGAGTTGGTTGAGAACGAACCTACTGCTCGTCCCTTTCAGTGCGACTGGCAGTCTTGCACAAAGGTGCGTTGCAAACCCACGGCCCAGTGTCCTGAGCACCCTACTAACTTCCGGTGCAGAGCTTTAATCGCAAATCTGATTTACAGCGACACTACCGTATACATACTAATGAAAGACCATACGCCTGCTCTATTCCTGGTTGTGGAAAGAGCTTCATCCAGCGAAGTGCCTTAACTGTCCATATTCGAACGCACACTGGAGAAAAGCCTCACCAATGTCAGCACATGGGCTGTGGAAAGCGATTCTCGGATGTAAGTACAATCGACTGTCGTGGCTAACGGAAACTAATCGGATACCAGTCTTCAAGTCTGGCACGCCATCGACGAATTCACACTGGAAAGCGCCCGTATAAATGTGCTCATGATGGCTGCTCCAAGAGGCAGGTTTCAGCAGCCTTATTTTCCTCATCACCTGCTAACTCGAGGCCTAGCTTTTGCAGAAAAACCACCATGGTCAAGCACCAACGGAGATCGCACCAGCAAGGGATGAATCCCAACGACATGGATGATCTCTCATCTGATTCTGACGACGACGAGTCCCCTTCCACTCCTCAGCATTCCGCAATGACTTGGTCGCCCCATGCTATGGTTCCCATGAACCAGGCGGTCTCAAATGGCCCGTTACATCGTTCATCCTCTTACGCTGATTTCGAATCGCAAGTCCACGGGCACCATATGCCACAGCAATATGGCAATCGACAAGGGATATCTGCCAGCATCCCCCATGAGTACCACGGTCTGCCCGTGCCCGAGCAACACGCCCATGTTCAAATCCTCCACCGAGCTACGAACATGCCACGCCATACGTACTATGTCACCGAGCAAGGAAATCCTGGCGTTGCCACGATGACTACTAGTGTGCAACCTCATTACCAACTCTCACAGCAAGTGGAACGGCCTCCTATCGAACTACCATATCCAACATCAGGGATTGCGACGTCAATTCAGAGCAGCCCAAGCACTTTCTCTACCACTTCAGTTTCCAGCCCTATGGTTCAGGAAGGCTATTATGCACACCAGTCCGGGAACCAATCAGCGTATACAACTGCGGAGCCTCAACCGGCCATGATCCAATACCACCACTCTATTCAACACCATATGGCCCAGCCTCAGCAGCAAGTGGTATCTCCAGCGCAACAGATCCATACTCCCACCACCGAACACTATCCTCCTCCACCTGCCCACCCACAACAGGAGCAATGGTCTCATTATGATCCACCAATCGAAGTTACAACCATCGGACAGTTACCAGCATACGGAACTGCAGTTTATGATCTTTACGGGCCAAAGATTGAGTTTGATGATCCTTCAATGCAGCTGCCTAGCAGCAGACTCGCGAGCTTGTAATCATTCTAGGTTGGAGCTACTTTTACGTTTTTACGAATGTTCTTCTTTCTTGAGCACACCAAGATATCCCCCTTTTTCTGCAATAATCACTTGTAACATCATAATCATACCAGGGCTGGACCATGCAAATATCCCCAGGTGGTTTTAATTTCTATTTCCAAGAGCGTATACCCATGGGGACTTGCAAGACGAGATCAACAGGCTCGTCAATCTGCGCAGTGTCTATTGGAATTTCTCTTAGACCGCATAAAGATACCCTAGTCGGCTCAAGAAGCATGTCTCTAGCGTTTCAATCTAGCCTCGTGTCCTGGCGGGATTTCTGAGAGCAGCTTACTTTTCTTTTTTGGTCGTTTTCAGCGCAGCATATAAACACTAGCGTTGCAACGGCCATTTTCGTCGTTCGGTCTTCACAGCCCGAATATTCCTATCGCGGTTCCATGTGCTCGAGCATTTTCTTTGTCCACCTTTACCTGCGTTTACTTTCTCTCTCTTTCAGCAAGGAACGACACCGATACCCCTTGGAAAGACGTGTTGGTGTTGGGTCAGACGCATATTTTGTTTTGAGGAATGGAAAACATCAGGGGGGTTGTAGATATTGGATTGAGCATTTGGACAGGGGCTTTTTCAGCGTCGTGCTCGCTGGTGGTTTGAATGGCTATGAAAGGGGCTGCTAAGAACACGCAAACAGCCAGGAGTTGGAACGAGACTTGAGTGGATTCTCTTACAAAATGTACCTAGTAAACCAATATTGTGAAAATCCCAAAAGCCTCACGTTCTCCATGCCTCCTTTCAATGCTTAATTGCATGCTTAGGAGTCACCCAACATATAACCATCATTCTCCACAGAGCGAGTAGTTATACAGGAACCAAACTTGGTGCGTTCATGTAAGGTAAGATACCTTACCTAGGTTAGTAGTTTCATTAACAGGTAAGGTAGCAACCAATGAGACAACTTCAATTATCTGTAAAAGCAATCACATCGGGGGACGGAAGATCTGGCCGCCGAACGGAGATGACTCAGCAAGTCCCCAAAGGGAAAGGTCTCATCTTGTGATGCCGAACTGCGGACCGGAGTGGCAAGTGAACCGAACACCCCATCGATTACCTACCGATGATGCCTGCACGCGATTCACAATTACGATGAGTGCATCTCGGTAGAGCATTCTTTTCGTCTCTGTGAGCAGACTTATCACAAACTCTCGGCCTACATAAGACCAACGACACCGTTCCGACAACCGTTGGAGCGTTGCAGCAGGCAGAGCATCTACATACTTTCACGTCATTGAAACACTTTCTATCAACACTTCTTTGATAATCAGTCCGAAATCATCATTTTGCAGGCACTTTTGGTGCTTTTCTAACCCCGGAATGGCTTTTAACGCCATGGTGCTGCCGGTATGCTTTCGCGGGGTTTGGGGAGTAGCTATTACCGACGATGCTAACGAGTCTTCAGAATGTGGCGGCGACAACTACCGAGTTATGGCCTTCAATCGCGAATACCGTCATGGCTCCCTGGAGGCATACAACTTCTCTCCCCTCTCGTCGATCGGTTACTGCAAAGGATACCGCGAACCACTATGTTCAGCAGGCTACAGCCACCGAATCTCAACACGTATGTCGCAAATCTAGGTCCTTGCGGGCAAGCATAAAAGCTAACATCTATAGCGGATGATTGGACCCCGAATTCCCGAATTTATTCAACAAGTAAACCTTGGTCCCCTTGCTTCACGTTTACGACTTGCTGCGATGATGCCAATGACTGCGCAAACAACCATCTCTAGTATGGGACGAGTAGGCCTTCAGGCAGCCAACCCTATCCTGCGACATCCCTATTTCCAACCCCGTGTCACGACCATGCCATCTTTTATGCGTTCGTTCTCGCAAATTTCTCCCGGTGTTCGATCATCTTCCCGTGTTAGCCCTGCTTTCGCTACATTCTCTTGGATTCAGCGAAGAGGCTTTGGTAGCTCTAATGGTATCTCCCGTAACCAGCTTGCGACACTCGAGGAGTCGGCCAATCGGAACCCCGGCAATGCGAATGCGCAGAATGCTTTCTACCAGTTACTTCTCCGAGCCAACATGCCTGCTATTCTGGTGGAACGATACCAGTCCGGACGTTTTGCTACTAACCCTGCAACGGACGATGCTTATCGACGAGCCCTCGCTCTTCTGGGTGCTAGTGCTACCCAGGCTGCTAACGCTCAGCAATCTGTGAATGGGAATTATGGGGGCAATCAGTGGCAACCTTTTGAGCAAGCTGGTGGCAACGCTGCCGGCCCTGGATCTGTAAATGCAAGCAACCCCATGGGCCACAAGGGTGAACCCATCCATGTCATCGTTCAGGAGTCGACTCGATCTACTATCTTCCGCTGGTTCAAGTTTCTGGCAATCTTTGTTGTCACCACTTACCTTTGCTTTGCTATTGTTACTATCGCCATCGAAGCATTTAGTACTTTCCGCCGTGGTGGTCCAAACAGCAAGCAAGACTCTGAGGTCAAGGCTGAGAAACAGAATACTCGATTCAACGATGTTCACGGTTGCGACGAGGCAAAGGAGGAGCTTCAGGAAGTCGTCGAGTTTCTGAAGAACCCCGAAAAGTTCAGTGATCTCGGTGCTAAACTACCCAAGGGTGTTCTCCTAGTTGGTCCTCCTGGTACTGGCAAGACGCTTCTCGCTCGAGCTGTCGCCGGCGAGGCTGGTGTCCCCTTCTTCTACATGTCCGGTAGCGAGTTTGACGAGATTTTTGTGGGCGTTGGAGCCAAGCGCGTCCGCGAGCTTTTCACCGCAGCCAAGTCCAAGTCCCCCGCCATTGTTTTCATCGACGAACTTGATGCCATCGGAGGCAAGCGTAACCCACGAGACCAGGCTCATGCGAAACAAACACTAAACCAACTCCTCACCGAATTAGACGGATTCGATCAAGACAGCAAAATTATCATTATCGGAGCTACCAACTTGCCCAAGATGCTGGATAAGGCACTCACCCGCCCTGGGCGCTTCGATCGCCATGTCAACGTCGATCTGCCTGATGTTCGTGGCCGAATTGCTATTTTGAAGCACCATGCGAAGAAGATCAAGGTTTCTCCTGATGTCGATCTCGAGGCCATTGCTGCTAGATGTCCTGGCCGGTCGGGTGCTGAGTTGGAAAACATGCTCAACGTTGCGGCCCTTCGAGCTAGCCGAGCCAAGGCCAGCGTCGTTTCAAAGCACGATATGGATTGGGCATATGATCGAGTTACTATGGGTTCTGACCGCAAGTCAATGGTTGTCACCGAGAAAGAGAAGGAAATGACGGCTTATCACGAAGCTGGTCACGCACTTGTTCAGCTTTTCGACAAGGAGAGCTCCAACACTTTGTATAAGGTCACAATTCTCCCCAAGGGCCCCTCGCTGGGCCACACAGCACAGCTTCCCCAGATGGATAAATACTCCTATACAGCCGCCGAGTACATGTCTAATATTCGTGTGGCACTCGGAGGTAAAATGGCCGAAGAGCTGCGATACGGAGACGACAAGGTGACCTCGGGCGTTTCATCGGTAAGAATTCAAAGAGAAGCAACGAAATCCCATACTAACTGTATCCAGGATCTGGAGAGAGCCACTGACCTGGGCTTTATGATGGTTACACTGTTTGGCATGTCCAGCGTGCTGGGACCTGTTGAATACGGCCGGAGATACGAGAATCTCAGCTCCGAGACAAAAGCTGCGATCGAAGGCGAAGTTCAAAAGACAATACGAAAGTCGTACGAAGATGTACGGACGCTATTGACAGACAAGCGGAAGGAACTGGACCTATTGGCCAAGGCTCTGGTGCAGTACGAGACCCTGGACAAGGCAGAGGTGGAGAAGGTGATCCGAGGCGAGTCTCTTCCTGGGCGAATCGTTGCACCCAGGGGACCGATGACGCTGCCCGTCCCGCAACAAGCTCCAACACCACCCGGTCTCGGCGGCGTTCCTCAGCCCCAGCCTCCGGAAACGCCTGCGCCTCCTGCTGCCGCAGACACCTCTAACACTGACTGAAGGCCGAGGTGATGGGCTGTAGTGGTCAGTGATATGTCAGAGCCGAGGAATGATGAGGCGAAGAGATGGCCCTGAGGAGGTCGCGCCACATATATTGTGTGTGGTGCGTGGGTAAAAAGCGGGTGACGATCCAGCTCTAACGCATATTTTGACAGCGAGCATTGCATGGAATTGGACACAGCCCTCGCGAGACATATCGAGATTGGGACTCCTCGAGCGAGGGCGAATGGCCTGTGCCGACGCTTAGCGAATGATGTCCATCTGGACTTTTCCCCGTTGAAGCGAACTGGCATTATGGAAAAACTCGGGTTAGGCACTATAAGCCAAGAAGAGCCATCACCATCAGCTGGGATAAGATGAGGTGATGTAGCGAGTCTTTGGCATGAGCCTTCATCATGAGTGTCTGGACAATCCCTCTCGATTTTATGTCTCGATTGTAATAATTTATTCTGTATTGTACATGATGAATGCATCATGATGTGACTGCCTTTGAAGACTGTGATACGTACTGACTTATAGCTTCTGCTACAGTATTTGCCTGTACTGCTCTCTACTACACCACTTACTAACATTACAGTACTGTAAATATCCAATTACATACGGCATAATGTCCGGTAGCGGAATCGGAGAGCTGCAGCTAAAGATAAAGAGGAGGAAAAGCGTGGGGGAGGGGAACATTTGCGAATCCCCCCAACTTTTGCATGACGAATGCGGGTCTAGCTTGACAATACAGCCCTCCCCCAACATTTTGTCAAAAGTATATAAAGATGATTGACGTCAAGGGGACTGACCATTGAGGCTCTGGATAGCTTTTCAATTCTTGATTGTATACTAAGGAAGGCATAAGACTGAAACAGACGCTTCTTCGATTCTACTGTTCTCATCATGACAAAGGTTCTCCTCACTGGTGAGTTCATGTCAATATTATACATGGATCTTTTCACCATCTAACAGCTTAATCACAGGTGGCTCAGGCTTTATTGCCGGTACGCGACATTCTCTGCTCAGATACAAGTATAATATCTAACACTGGCTGAAACTTATAGCCCACACCCTCCAGCAGCTTCTCGAGAAAGACTACACAGTCGTCACAACCGTCCGCTCAGAGGACAAGGCCCAGAAGATTCGAAATGCATTCCCAGACAAGGTCAAGGGTGGGAAGCTAGAAGTCGTTCTTGTCCCAGATATTGCAAAGCCTGATGCTTTCGACGAGGTGGCCAAGACACCTGGACTCGACGCTGTCTTGCACGTTGCGAGCCCTTTTCACTTCAACATCAGTGAGTCTAACCTTTATCTCAAGAATGGCCCTGGTGTGATGAAGATGATTAACTGAGATAACCTTATGTAGCCGACCCTAAAAAGGACCTTGTTGACCCAGCCGTCATCGGCACCACTGGTATCCTCAAGGCCCTTCACGCCTCAGCCCCCGGCGTCAAGCGAGTCGTCATCACCTCATCCTTCGCCGCCATCATCGACGAGGCCAAGTTCACAGACCCCTCGCACACCTTTTCAGAAAAGACATGGAACCCTGTCACCATCGATGAGATTGGTCGCTCTCACACGACCGCTTATCGCGCCTCCAAGACGCTCGCCGAGCGCGCGGCTTGGGACTTTGTCGCTGAAAAGAAGCCCTCGTTTGATCTTGTTACGGTGAACCCGCCCCTGGTTCTAGGCCCTGTGGCCACGTGTCTCGCTACGCTTGAGAGCATCAACACGTCAAATGACCGCATCGTCAAGTTGCTGACTGGTGGGTGGAAGAACGAGATTCCTCCAGTCACGCCTGTACCTCTCTGGATCGACGTCCGAGATGCTGCTCGCGCACACGTCCGAGGTCTTGAGGAGCCTGCAGCCGGCGGAAAGCGTCTGTTTGCCACAGCTGGATGGTTCTCGCACCGTGAGATTATCGACATTGTTGCTAGAAAGTTCCCCGAGTTCAAGGACAGACTTCCTGGACCTGAGATCAAGGGTGGTGAAATCCCTCCTGAGGATCAGATCTTTAAGATTGACCATGAGGAAACGGAGAAACTGCTCAAGATTGACTGGATCAGCTTTGAGCAGAGTGTGACGGATCTGGTTGAGACGCTCAAGGAGCTTGGCATCTAGAATACAGTAGACAAAAAAGTAAAGTTAATTCAATGAGAATGATATGCTACTTGCGATTATTATGTTGAAATTGCTAATTATAAAACTAATACATGTTATATCATGCAACTCATCATGGCCACTCCTTACTGTGTTATCATACAAATACAATCCTTGTGTACATCTAGCATCTTGTCACTCTAATGCTTCACTCTCAACCGCTCCATCTCTATTGTAAAATTCCTCAACGGCCGACCATTGACAACGTCGCCGTAATATTTGGCGCATACCTCCTGTTCCACCTTCTTGTGCATAAGTCTAGGGAGACACAGAAGTGCTTTTACGAGGCGGACTTGATGTCGGAGTAGAAGGTCGAACTGAAGGTGTTGAGGGAAGAGCCCTGGTCGGCGGTGGCCCTGGACTAGCGAGCATCTTGAATGATGCATCCCGAGATCGCGAAGGGCGTGGCGGAGAAGTACTAGTGTTGTATCCAAGAGGCGCCATTTGAGCAGAGGCTGGTGGAGTAATAACCACGTCCGCCGAGCCATCGTTGTCTCTGAGCTTTGCACCATCTGGAGCTGTCATGACTATCATAGGCACCTGATTTGCGCTAAAAATCCTCGGTGTTCTCTCATGTCTTGGCGAGAGGTTATTACTCGTCGGTGAGAATAGGGGAGACGACGGAAATCCATCAGCAGGCGTGGGTAGAAATCTCCGCTCTCGCAGTCGTGCTGGAGGAGTCAGGGGAACACCGTCTGCACCGGTGTGAGAGATTGTTGGTGAGACGAGAGGCGCAGGTGAGTCTGGGGGCGGAGGCGATGATGGATGCTTGATTAGTCTGCGGATATCGTTTTTCCGAGAGTATCTTCTTCGGAGAAGACAAAACACGAGTGCGGCTATGGCGATGGCGCCGACGACGGAGATGATGGATATAGTGACTTTGACGCCTAGGGGCATGCCCTTGCTACCTTGTTGTTCATCTTGTGCGCTGCTCGATGGGTCTAGGCTGGCTGCTATTGAAGGATCTCGGCTTGTGGAATATGTCGTCTCTGATATGGAGCGTTGTATCGATAGTGAAGTCGTGGGTTCTGAAGTTGTAGGGTTTGTTGGGATTGTGTCTTCTGCTCCATCGTCCGTTGTGCTAACTGCTTTGGCTTCTTGACAATTTGTATCTGGATCATTTACAGACTCGGGGTCGCATATATGAAATGGCTGTGGAGGACCCGGATCTATTATAGAGTGGTATCCGATACTGTCAGTTTTAGCATCTAGTCTTCATGTATATTGTGTGAACGGAGCTGCTCACTCTTGACAGGCATTGATGAACCAATTCACATTTGCTATTCTCGTCAGCATAACATCTGCAAGTGTAGTGTCAGTCACACATACGATCTCTCCCACCCTCGCCAAGGTTATCCACGCCACAGGCTTGAGCATCGCAGCAATACAGCGCCCGGAACGGCTGCTCCTTTTCCATGTGGTCCCTGTCTTGCAGAGCCTCGCACACTCGCTCAAATGTCTCATCCTTGGGCAACAGCTCTTTCAGGAACCTCTCCCTACACATGCTGATGCACAGTGGCGGATCGTCGACGTCGGGCGCGATGAAGCCCCAGCCATGGACGCTGCAGCCTCTTGCTTTGGTTGACATTTGAAGCAGACGAGAAGAAGAATTGGGCTGAAAAAAGAAGGCTTGCTTGGAGCTATGGGCGTGTGTTGCCAGACATGCTCATGAAAAGAGAAGCTGTGGAGGGTTTCAGCCAGAATAATAAAAGTCGGCAACTCGAAACGAAACGGGACGAAAAGGCCACGGGACTGAGCAACAGTCGGAGCGAGGAGCGAGAAAGAGGGAGAAAGAAGACGGCAAACGGGCGAGAAGAGGAATACTTGAGGGGACGGCATTCCGCTGCAACCAAGGCAGCTTGGTTTGCTACCAACAAATCATGAATATCCCATGGCATCCTCTGTCTGTTTCCTCGTGAGATCGAAGCACAAGCGGTGATGGTTCCCACGGCAGGACCGGTAGCATGGACAAGATCAGGCTGGTGTGTCCGGTGCAAGTTTGCTGCCAAGCCATGTTACACAGCTTCTCTGCAACCATCCGCATCACGCACGAGAATAGCCTCGTATGTTTTCTCTTTCTTCCACTTCTGACAAGATTCCAAAACCATTAGGAAGCGTCCCCTCTCCTGCGCAGACCCGAGAGGCTTGCAGCGTGGCGGACGGAGAATTATCCTATAGCAGGATAAGTTTCGATGCCTTCTTTTTCTGTTCGTTTGTTCCCAACAATCGGGTATGGGTCGGTTTCTGTAGGTGTGGTTGCCATGTTGAAGAAGAACGGAAACTCTAGAAGCCGGTGGTGATGTGTATGACCATGCCAAGGTGAATCTACAACAGGGCAAGGTGAGCCGGAGACAGAAACAGAGACAGAGAGTTATTGTTTGGCAGACCAAGCGAGGCAATTGACCAGGATCTCGCAGTCTGGTAACCAATAATAACCACTCCTTCGCGAATAGTGCTCAGCACAATTGTTGAAGCTGTACTGCAGTATATCGATATCTGAATCTTTCTTTTGTGCAAGTTACCGGCAATTCTTGCAGCTTTGACCGAAGTTCTATGCATGTACTGTATGCATCCAACCCTCGCAAACAGGGTCTGTTTGTTGCTGTTGAAGAGCTCACGGTTTATGCGTTTGGTGTTGGTTGTTGGTTACACAAAAGGCCCTTTCCCCCGCCTTGCCATGCTTCCGGCGTGTAATGTTGAAGCTGAATTGATAACGCGCGTCATACGATACAGATTGCCACAGTCCAAGAGTTTTATGTTCATGTTGTTATGCGAATAAGACGGTATCTTGCAGTCGTCTCATCTGACTTGTTTGTTTGTCTGTTGGTGAGCAAAACTTGCTATACTGACTCAATCAGAGACAACTGTTTCATCTCGTGCATAAAACATTCTTGCGGTGAAGACGAGACATGATTGTGACAAAGACAAAGACAAAGTAGGTGTAAAAGTGCACAACTCTCAGCGCTGAGTTGAGGCTGACTCGGCACAACGCATGCAATGTGATGACACATAGCTTAGTTAATAACGTGCCTGCAGAAATTTCTCATCAACTGAGAGCTGTGCAACGAAACCCTCTGCAGCAGGGGTCAAACACAGCACAAGGGATGAACGCCATCGACCTTTCACCGCAGAGCTGAGTGCGTAGGACTCACGTGGAAACGTCGAGTCTCCAAATAGAAGCCCTTTTTGTTTTGATGATTGGCCGATTTTGTCAGGAACAGTCTGACAGCACTTTGTTGCACAACCTCGTATTGAGATTGACTCTCTCAGATTCGGCCAACGAGGTGATTTAAACCCCTGATGTCGCAGCCAACTATTGCGTTTCTTTATAATAAGAAGTAAAGCATTGACCATAATATCTCAATGGCACTCATAGACGTCATGAGCACTGTCCCTCTCTCGGCAGCTTGATCATCCGTAGAATGTCATGTATAGAAGCAGACGAGCTGGCAATCCTACTCGCTGTCGTCACATCACACAGAATTAGATTACTCCGAGCAATCTTCCTCTGTACCTGTGAGCCCTCTGGCCTGATCTCTCTTGGTGACTACAACATCCCCGAGATAGCGGATTACACACTCGAGTATATTTCCGCAACAGGAGTCATCTCCTGTTACATAACGTGTAAAGGGCCGATATTGGTCCCGAAATATTCGCGGGCCGTTGTGCGTTAGCCATATGTTTGCAGGTGCGTGCTTGCTAGGCTGTAAACAGAGTATCTTGTCTTGCGCAATCATTGAGGACTCGAGGGCAAACAAATGCTCGGGAGGTTTCTTTTCAACCCCGTCTTGTGATGTAGCAATGAAACCAAATTAAATGAGAAGGCGTTGCTTTGGGATACCTCATAACATATTTTAAATTAAGCAAAGCAGAGATCCGATGGGAGGGCTTTGCGGGAATTAGGCACCCAGGGCATCCTAGCTATTGGTATTTGAGGTTTAAAGATCGGAACGAGGAGCGTCTGGTGATTCGTCATCAGGTATAATCATTGACACACTAGGCTGTAAATGCAGCCAAGCGAAGAGAGATACTTGCATGCAAATGAACTATTCATCTCTGGATGGAAATCCTCCCCCACATAGTAAAATGCTTTAATTAGAAAGGGCACACTATGCTATATCATGATAATGAACTAACCACTAGGTAAAGCTAAAAGAATAGCTAACCCAACTTTCCTGGCACAAAGGGATGTCCTGCGCTCAGTCCTCCATCCACAGCCCACGCCTGTCCATTGACATAACTGCTCTCATCACTGCCCAAGAAGAGGGCAACCCGAGCAACCTCATCCGCAAGACCACCTCTCTTGCTGGGATTCAGCTGCCCAATCTTCTTCTCACTACCACGAGATCTCGCGGCCTCGTACACGGATGCCGTCATGCCCGTCTCGATGAGTCCAGGGCAGATGGCGTTGACGCGGACACCGGAGCCGGCCAGTTGGTACGACATCGTCTGAGCGAGCGAGACCACGGCAGCCTTGGAGGCCGAGTAAGGAGTTGACCCGGCGTTGGAGCGCAGACCGGCGACAGAGGCTGTGCCGATGATGCTGCCGCCGGACTGGGACTTGTCGGCACACGTTTGCATCATTGCCGGCGCAGCGTGTTTTGCAGCTAACCAGACGCTGGGAGGCTTAGTTTAGATCATATTGTTATAGGCGTGGGGTATGCGAAGTACCTTGTTACGTTGGTCTTTAGTATTGACATAAATTCATCTTGACTGAACTCAGTAAAGAGCGTAGTTCGGCCGACAACACCAGCATTGGCAAAGAAGACGTCTAAGCGGCCGTAACGCTTGATGGCATCGTCTACGACATCTTTGACCTTTTCTTCATCTGCAGCGTCGAAACGCCTCGTGTGGATCTCTACGTTGGGAAACGCAGAGTTGATCTCTTGCTTGTGAGTCTCAAGATGGGTATCGTCAAAGTCACAGAGGTACAGTGCCCGTGCCCCGCTCTCTGCATATTGATGAGCTGTAGCACGGCCGATTCCCATTGGTGAGTTGGTGCCTATGAGAGAGTGAGAAAAAGATCCTAATTGAAGAAGAGGTGAAGGGTTACCTGTTATGATGACGACTTTGCCCTCAACGCGAAGCTTGCTGGACCCTGGTGCTGCCTTGTTGATGGGTGGGAGCAGTTGCTTGCCAATGGCATCGAGACGTTTCTGTGCCTTGTCTGACATGATGATGTTGTATGAAGCTATTCAGTATTATGTGGGAAATGATGTTATGAAAGACGGTAAGAACTGGTGTTGTTA
The DNA here is from genome assembly GCA_014822075.1 of Fusarium buharicum. Classification (NCBI taxonomy): domain Eukaryota; kingdom Fungi; phylum Ascomycota; class Sordariomycetes; order Hypocreales; family Nectriaceae; genus Fusarium; species Fusarium buharicum. The sequence goes on along the minus strand of JAATHB010000170.1, from coordinate 38,334 downwards.
AAGTTGCCCTTTATCATGATGCCGAGGTCCCCGACCTCTTCTGGGGAATATCCCTGTCACTTCCCCGGCCAATGTGGGGTTGTGAGGGGGTCCACCCGGAGCCGAGGCTCGGAGAATTTGTCTTCAAGGTCCGGCTCACGCCCGAACGTATAACAGCAAACATGCCTGTCCTTTTATTATCGAGTATTTCTTTGCATCAACGATAGGCCCTGGTAGCCTTCAACTTGCACAGGGCCACCTTCATGTTCATTCCAATACATGTTTTCGTGTGGCAGAAACATGCTCGGCTATGCGGATGCTAACCTTGACCCCCCATGCCTTTTCCAGACCGCAGTAACATCAATTGAGTTAAGGTTCTTACCGAGTGGGAGCTACTTGAGAGCAAGCTACAAGAGGATCAACTTCCCCTACTTGCGAACATGGTCAGACGAGATTTATTTTCAAGCACGCACAGCTAAGAAGTTCAAATGAATGAAGAAGAAGCCATGTCTGACAACCGACTGTCGGAACAATGTACGATAGACTATAGAAGCACTTACAAGAGGGTCAAGTTCATAACCGCATTGCAAAACTTCAACTATCAGGGTGTTGCCTGAATTCATATATATGGAGGAAGACTGGGAAGTTATATCATCCCTCTGCCGCAAGCCACCCACGGTGCCGGATCTCATCATACTTTACATCATCAACAGCTGCGCCAGCTGCTAATGACTATTGTGCGATCTTCAACCTCTTCACGTCGTCTTTCTTTCCTTGGTTATGTTGCAACTTACATAACCGTTCCAACCACGTGTCTCCCATTCGGTTAACAGTTATGTTGCGCGTTCCTTGACCTAGCCGTGCAACTACCTAGCTTCTATCTCTTCCTTGGTCCGGGGGTTCCGAAGAACAACGGATTAATGGCAACTACTTGTCTTCCATACTAAAAACCTATGAAGACAATGGCTAAAGTGACAAAACTTAGTACAAATTAGGCCAGAATTGGAGTATTTCACAAAACCTTTGCTTGTTCGCACTTGTTTAGGTTATTATACACCTGTACGCTGATTCCTAATAGCAGGCAACACCTTGGTCAGCCAGTCTGATGTATTATATGACCTTACAGCCTGGCATTTCTTCTCTCATTTCTTTACACTATAATCAGTCCCCAAGTGCCCCGGCCGTGGATATCATCGAACTCAATCCGGAAGATGGCCCCGTCAGTTCCGACAGCCCCATCACACTATTGATGATACAAATAGAGTTGTGGTCTAGACGTTCCGATGACGACTAGGAAGATAGCAACTAAACTCCGGGGAAGAATTTTTCCCTAAGTCCGGAATACAGAGCTACACTCGTGGTGAGGATAAGGTTGGCGTCAATCTCCGCGCGTCGAGCAAGGGTGACGTTTTGTGCCTGTTATCTCTCTGGCGGCTAAGTAAAGAGGATGACCTCAATATTCTCTGTGTCGCAGACGACCACGGTGACTGAAAAGAAGTTGCCGTCCTTCTGTCCAGAACAGGACTCTAAAGGCGCTCACTTCTACCTGTCACCTAGAAGACGATGGTACCAAAATTCATCCCAAATGGCGTGATAAAAGATGCAACATCCAGGAGAAGTCGTATTTGCGAGAACATTCTTGTCACACCATCAATTGCGAATATCCACTAATAATCGCTTTTTGGTCTCCCTGCTGTTTGAAATGTGATGTGATCTGATGGATATATAATAGTCTAGTTTAACTTAAACATGTTTTTATGGGGCCGGTCTCGACTAGATTTGTAACTCGAAACACCAACTAAACCTAGTCTTGACTCAAACAAACCAGTCTCAACCCCTTAGAGCTTTGAAACGCCCAATGACTGAGAAAAATTAGGAGCAACCATGTCAACGTAGCAATAAGGAAACATTTTCCTAGAAACGTCCATTGATAAACGTCAGCCGCGTCATCCCTAATATTTGCCAATAGGGTCACAGCTATAGACGCCCTAGGACATATATCAATATGGTGTCTTAACTCGAAACATGTGCATGCTCGCCGTGGGCATCGGGCTTTTTTGTAAACTCTACCCACTAGATCTTCCGCTAAACAGATGCTGGTGGGCCCTGGTATTGATCGCCAGGGGGCCAATCGGTGTTAATCAATTCCCAGGTCATGTTTGTCAGAGCCCTTGCAACTTGAAACCATCACCTTGCCATTAGAGCTGGGATTCGCTGGCGTCAACACGTAACGTCCGCGCACCGGATGTCGACCTCGGGAACAGGTGTTGACAAACAATGTTGATCTCGTCCGTTAGTTAAGGAAGTAGATAATATAAATGGCTTCTCCTCTGATCTTTCTGGTCAAGTTCTGACTCCCCACCGCCATCTTCACTCGCTCTTTTCTCTTTTCTTTCAACTCCAGACTTCCAGTTGCAGGCATCTGTGATCAGTCTTTCTCTTCTCTTCAATTTCCAAGACTCAGTCTTCTTCTTTCATCTCCAACCACAATGACTGTCCTTTCTCTCTTCACAATGGCCCTGGCCCTCTCCTCCCAGGCCATGGCACGCCCTCATCCTCATTTCGGCAGTCGAGGCAGTGCCAACACGCCTGGAGCTTCCGGTAGCTTCCCAGGTGGCTCTGGTAGCACCCCACCTGCTATCCCCGATTTCCCCGTCACAGGCGGCGATGATGAGGAGTCTAACGGTGGAGGCGCACCCGGTTTCGGCAACTTCCCAGGCGGTGGCAGCCAAAACGGAGGCGGCGGTTTCGGAGGCTTCCCAGGAGGTAACGAGCCCGCCCCAACGCCGGGCAGCGGCTTCGGTGGCCTTCCTGGCGGCAACGGTGGCTCTGGCGGAGACTCGCCTGTTCCAACTCCTGGAAGTGGCTCTGGCGGCTTCCCTGGAAGCGGTGGTGAGGCTCCCAGCTTTCCTGGCGGCAACGGCGGCGCTGGCGGAGACTCGCCTGTTCCAACTCCTGGAAGTGGCTCTGGCGGCTTCCCTGGAAGCGGTGGTGAGGCTCCCAGCTTTCCTGGTGGAAACAACGGTGAGACCCCGAGCTTCCCTGGCGGAAACGATGGTGATCAGGCCCCTCCTCCCGTCATTCCTACTCCTACCCCAGGAAGCGGTTTTGAAGGTCCTGGTACTGCCCCCAGCGGTATTCCTACCTTTGTTGCAGGACCTGGCAACGGTTTGGGCGGTGGCAATGCTCCTCCTGCTATCCCTACTCCTGGATCTGGCCTGGGCGGTGGCAACGACTCCGAAAACCCTGGTGCACCGGTTGAAACCCCTGGCAGTGGAAATGGTAGCGGCAGTCTCCCCGGCGGTGGCGAGCAGCCTGCTGGTCCAGTTCCTACCTTTGTTGCTGGTCCAGGCAAGGGTTTCGGCGGTGGTGATGAGCAGAACTAAGGCTCTCCGACCTAGACTCGACCTGCGATGTAAAAAGGATCGAGTTGGATTGGATTAGACTTTTGATGGATCTTCCGGACTGAAGAAATAAGAGGGACTGTTCGATATAATTCTGTGGCTGAAAAGCTGGGCTTGTACCTTTCATTATGTATCTACCTCCATGGCAGCACCTGCTGTCAATAGAGCAATTTTGGCGAGCATATCCTCCTTCCAATGCATGTAGTCCGCACGTTTGGCTTCGCTGAGAAAGTCGTACTTATCCTGAAACATGGTGTCTGCCTTCTTGACTTGCATCTTGGGCATGGTCTCTTCATCAAGCATAGCGACATTGTCAAACTGGCTTCTTTGGGTCAGTTTGACAACGTCCGCAATGCCTTGGTACCAGTCATCAGTGAGCCATGCCTGTTCGTTAACTCGAGCAACAGCGTCATCGAAATCCTTGGACTTGAGAGTGGTCCAGCCTTCCCAAGCATTCTCTTCCGAAAGATTCCTGACAGTAACTTCCTGTCGTGCTCTGGCGAGAAGAGTAAGGATCTCTTTTCGGAGTGGAACGTATCCTTCCCGGTCAATACCTTCTCCAGAGGCTAGAGCCTTGACCCGCATGGTCACGAAAAAGTAGATTGCGGCAAACAAAGCCGTGACGTTCTGCAGAACCCATTCATCATCTGTCCGGCGACCTTCAGGTGTGACTATAGCCTCCATGCCGGCCAAAATCGTAGGAGCGAGCTTCTTGTGGTCCGTTTCTTCGCACAAGAATCTAGCTGCAGGCTGAATCCATGGATGAAGACTATGACCGGCGGTGAATACTTCTTTCTTGCTTGTAGATTTTGTTGGGGTTCCAGCTTCTCCTTTTGATGGTGTCCTGAACTGCGCTAGACTTTGGTCTTTGGTTGGTGTTCCTCGTGACGGGAAAGGTCGTGATCCAGAGGCAGGCGAGCCATCAACATCACGTAATCTCGAACTCGGTGTTCTTACTCGCCCCGCAGCAGATCTACTTGGAGTTGAGGCGGTACTGGGCAGGATATTGTCAAGGTGAGTGTAGAGACGCTTGTAGATACGAGGTGGAATTGGTGGCCGTGGTTCGATAGGTGGAAGATCGAGTGTGATTTTCAGACTGACATTGTAAGTTTGGTATGATTTGAAAAGGTCGAAACAGCGACATACCGGTCGCAAGCTATATTTGCGCAGGCATATAATCTTGCAATCTCTTCTTCTGCTTTGAGGGTGCTTGCGCGATGCCGAGACTGGGCAAGCAATGAACCTGCCAGTTCAACCAGGGTCGGGGGTAAATCAGAGCCATATGTTGGCATTAGTGAGAGCAATGCTTGCTCAATCTGACGACTCATGGCGATAACTTTGGCTTTATGTGGCGGCTAAGTTTGTTGTAACTCGTGCGTGAGCCTACGTGAGGAAGGGATTGATAGTTGAAGTTGAGACGCGGTCAAAATAGAGACGCGTTGCTCGGCAGTCGTTCCTGACGCCTGGTCACGGGATATGGGCCCCCTGTAATTGCAGTCGGTAGGATCCCCGCCAAATGACTCTGTCGATCACTTCAATTGGTAAGATCACGGCACCTCCACTTGTAGATTGTAAGAGAAATTCATGGATCAAATTCATGAAATATCGTGATGTGTTACAGACAAAAGTGTTCCTGTTCGAGACCGTTGTAGAAGCTTTTTAAGGTTATGTTTACATACCATTTGCTCTTAAGAATGATCCGGCCCAAAGCACCTAAAGAAGATGCTGGCACCCTGGAGTTAAGCTTTCAGTGGTTGAGCTCTAGCGAAGCACCCCTGACAACCTCCAATCCGGCCAGAATCGCTAATGAGGATCTGGCTCCTTTAAAGTCGACTTGTCCACCGCAACCGTCAATTGCCTTTGGTACCTGCATCTGCGCAACTCTAATTCTCCCCTTATCTCTCCATACTATACGCGCCAGGTATCCAACACAATGCGCACCAGTGTCTTGTTGAGCGTCGCTTTTGCGACCTTCACCTTTGCTCATGGCGACGCTCACTCGCAAAAGCCTGTAGTCGACCCCAATGCCGACTGGATGACCAAACACATGGCTGGTATGTTGTTCTCTATGGATTTCTACATGGTACCGGGGGAATATGCTGACCCACGGTCTAACAGAGGAGCACCACATGGATGGCTGGGACACCGAGTCCTTCTTCACCCTTCACGACTACAACGGCGATGGCTGGTGGCAAGCTGCTGAGCTGATGCGAACATACGGTCTATTCGACGACTCAAACAAGGGCATGTCGGAAAAGCGCAAGGACGAGGTCCGCGACATCCTGCTAGGTCTCCTCGACAAAGACTCGGACAACTCGGTCAGTCGCAAGGAGTGGAAGGACTTTATCGCTTCGGGCCATACTCTCCCCGACCTAAATACCGGCCCTGGCCACCACGGTGATGACGAGTATGAGTACGAGATTCATCACTGGGAAAAGTACCACAATGACGACACCAAGCTCGAGGACCTGACACATCCCGAGGACATTGAGCACTTTAAGAAGCACGACGAGCAGGAGGATGCCCAGGAGCGCCTCGAGGCCATGCAGAAGCTTTCTATTGTCGAGGCCAACATTCCTCAAAAGTTCCGACGACAAAACTAAAGCTCGTAGATGATAGACGACTCGGAATGTATTTTTACGATGGGAGCGTATGACATCATGATGGATGAAACTTGTACTGAACATATTGGGATATACATTTATGCATGATACAGCTAGATCTTGTAAACATGGACATCAAAGACGCAGTGCCAGACGCCTGGCGCAAATGTCTTGACCTGCTCGACATGATCGACTTTTGCAGCCCGATCCGTACCCTCGCTCCAGTCGTCGAATCTGCGCTGGATGTCTTGACGCCTTGCTTCGGTGTCGCTGGCACCGACGTTCTCGTGGAGATGCAGCCATGTTTCACTAGCCGGCGCAGACATCTCCCATGTGTGTCTCCAGGTTAGTTCGCTGGTGGGTAGAAAGCCGCAGTTGACGTGTCGTATGTCCAGGGCGATACCACAAGCCTGAAGTGACTGGAGCCGGCGCAGAGCTTCCTCATTACTCTCCAGAAACACGATAATCTGCTCTCCTCCGCTTATGATCTCTTCGTCTGGCAGGGTCAGATCGTCGCCCTGGACAATCCGAACGCTCCATCGATTCGCTTTGGCGCCGCGCCGCAACCCTTCGACACTCCATGGGTTGATCTCCCAACAAAGGACTCTCATACCGAGACGAGCATACGAGAACACAAAGTATCCAATGCCGGCGTAGAGGTCAACTGCCCATGAACTGGCGTCCATCTTACTCCCCATGTCCAGCAGCCTTGCTTTTTCCTTGACGTTACCGCGGCTGAACATTGTCCATCTCGGTGCCCAGGTTTGGAATATCCCATTCTGCTTTGTTGAGACCCAAAGTGTTTTGTTAAAGTCTTCTTGAGAGGGGTTTTCTGCTGAGGCCTCTGCAGAGCCGAAATCTCCAAAGAGAGTGCGTAACCCACTCGGGCTTCTTCGCACGTTTTCATCCGTCTCTTCCCCGTCTTTGTGCAGCGGGATACCCTCATTCACAGCAAGATGCGTCAATTTTTCCTTGGCCTGCGTTGAAAGCTCTTCTAGTATCTTAGACCAAAGTTGCTGGCGTGCGTCTTGGCCGACATTTTGCAGAGTGGTAGTCCAGGGTAGGGTCATGAAGCTTCCTGTGGGCAGTAGGGCCATGGGTTCATAGATTGTAAAGCGCTTCGGCGCGGTGTTGAGAAGCTCTGCTTTCCATGTTGAGTTTGTTTCTATGTTGGGAATTGTGACTGATCCAATCCAGGTGTTGATGGCATTTTGAATCGGGTTTGCTTTAGGAGCTTTTTGTTTGGGCATGGTGATGGTTGGTGGAGTTTGGGCTGTGGTCCACAGAGTTGAGATAACATCGACCGAGATGGGTGGTTTTTCGAAGCTTTATGCGCCAGTAACATGGACGGACCACTGAGTTAGATTATTCGCCATAGTGTTCACATGAAATCAACAACATTTAGTTACCTATGCACGGAAGCTGTAGACGTTCATGTTGTGCTCATAATTGATATAACGACTCTACCCAAAAAACCATAATCATCCATTCCCATTCCCACTAAAGTCACCTCGAGACCATGGGTATCTTGACCCTATGCTATTCTACATGCAACACTATGCCATTAAGTCCGTTATGCGTATACCATCCTTCATCACAAGAAGTAATCACCAGGACCCCTCCTGTTTGCTGGGACATGTCTCTGATCGTCAGGAACAGCAGAGAAGATGCTAAACTTTGGGTTCAAATCCTTGTCCACAGACATGATAGACGCGACGTTGCCGCAGCGGTAGCAGTAGTTGGGTGCTGACCAAACGGTCACTACCGAGTTCTCAGGGAAATGATACTGTTGATCGTTAGTACACCCTTGTTGTGTGGTAGGAGGAAGCGACATACCTTGTAACCCTCGTTGACGAGCTGGTGAGCTCGAGCAATCAACTTCAAACCGTTGACATGGTTGAATTCCGTTGCAACCTTGTCTCCGAACAGCCATCCAGCACCACGAGGACTGATAGCCCACGTTTCGACGTCTTCCGGATCTGACCATACCAGGTCGCAAAATGCACCCTCATGAGGGATCTCTTGCGCACGGGCAACAACTCGGATCTGATCGATCGTCCTAATCTCAGGACTCAAACCTCCGTGGACGCAGAGAATCTCGCCGTCGATGATTGCAGCGAGGACTAGGAAATCAAACACATGACAGCAGGCCTTCCAGACCGAGGCATTGCCATACTTTTGCTGACACTCCTCATAGAAACCGTACACCTGGGTAATCTGCCGCGATTCGTGGTTACCACGAACGAGCACTATTCTATCAGGGTATCTGTGCAACATGGTTAGCAATAGAAGTGCGGTATTGGCATCTGGCGGTGCTTACTTCGCCTTCAGGCACATTAGTAATGTGAAGGTCTCCAAACTAAAGTATCCTCGATCCACGAAATCTCCCAAGAAGATGTATCGGTTCTCGGCGCTCTGACTTGTTGAGTTGATCGTAACGCCAGAGTCTAATCGATCTGCCATCGAGGTATCTGGGTCCTCATCCGCGTCGCCTCCCTCGGTCTCCTCGGCGCCGCTGGACGTTGCATTCTCGCCCGACGCCTTTATCTTTTTCCTCAATTTGGGGTTTGTGATCTGTGTGGGTGGCTCAATATCGTCCGAGGTAATGACTGTGGTCGAGGTCTTTGGTGCCTGCACGTTGGTCTCGCCTGGCATACCACCAGATACGCGGAAGAGCTCGAGAAGGTCGTAGAATTGGCCGTGGATATCGCCGCACACGGTGACAGGGGTGCAGACGGGCTGGATGTTTGATTCTGAGATATTCAGTCAGTAAAAGCCGCAAGCCAGTGATCAGTCTGGCACTCCTCACCTTCCATCAAAATCTCCTTGACCTTCTCGCACAATTCCTTCATGGCCCGCTCAGGTAGATAGTGGCACTGCTTGGCCTCCTCAAGCCACTCATCAAGGCCAGCATTGGGCCCTAAGTTGGCAGGGCCCGGTCGAGGTACGCCTGAAGCCATGATGAAGCATGCCCCGTCGAAGGAAGGATGACGGCGGGGGGATATATACAGTATCAGCCCAGAGATGACCTGCGCTGCGACGGGACGTGATATGTGGTGGTACCTAGAGGCGACACGGAACGAATGGGGGTGGGGCTTTGGATGGAGGGGTGCGATAGTGAAACGCCGGGAATTCTTCGGCCGTGACCAAGAGACGTGGGTGTGAGGGAACTTTAGCTAGAAGCAGGGCATATGCACCTTGTTTTTATTAGCCTTTGTTGATTTCTATAACCTCATTCCAACCCTCTTCTATGATTAATTCACAGAGATTGTCTCGACATTTCAAAAGACGCCACTCTGGAGCACGTGAGAGCTTTGTCTTTGGTGGATAATCGCATATCTCTCTCAAAAGCCCCACTATCGCTTGGCGGGGCATCAAGGCCGCGACTCATCGAGCCTTACAACAAGTTTCGTGGTCGATTAGCCACTCACTCGACACTATCAGCGTTACATTATCAACAAGGACGATCTGCGGTATGCGAAATGTCAGCTCAAGCACCGCAAGTCCTGTCTCGGCGGGCAAACGGGGTTCTCCCAGTGCCAGCGAGTCAGACCTCTGAACCAACAAAGGTGAATCATACATGCCATTCACTGACAGGGCGAGTTGAATATCTGACTTGTCTTAGGGAAAGGGGTCACACGAACATGGAAAGTCCAGGGGTAGAGGTTTAAATGCAAGATCTCCAGAGGCAAACAAGGTGAGATCATTACAGGTTATCAGGAACGATATGAGTTGGGACTAATCATGATGAAAGAATGCGAATGAGGGCGAGACTCCCAAACCAGCCAAAACAAAGTCCCATAACGAGGGCGAAAAACTCGTGATACGACGTCTGCCTCCTGGAATGACTCAGGCAGAGTTTGTATCAATTCTTGGAAGCGAATGGGAGCTGGGCAAAGGCAGGGTCGACTGGTTTTCCTTTGCAGGAGGAAAGATCTCTACCGAGTATGTTGTGGAATTCTTTACTGCGAGGGTCTCTGTTTTACTAACTTGACTGAAAGCCCCTCAAAGCCTTCTCGACCAGGTCGCGCATATGTTCATGTAATGCGAAAGGACGACATCTTGGCTTTGAGTGATGCTGTGCGAACTGCTGTCTGGGAAGATGCGAAAGCGTCGTTCAACAACCCTTCTTTGATCGGCCCTCCGTCAGTCGAGTTCGCCATCTACAAAAAGGTTCCTAGCAACAAGAAGCGCACCGACGCACGTCAAGGAACCATTGACCAGGACCCCGAGTTCATGGCTTTCCTAGAAGAACTGGCTAATCCAGCACCGCCAAGGGAACCTATCGACGGAGAGGAAGGTGATGATCTCGGAAAAGCAGAGACTAAGGTCACCACTACGCCACTTATTGAATATCTCAAGGAGAAGAAGGCCAACAAGACCAAAGAGAGTGCATCCTCTAAAAATTCCAAACATGGACAAGGAGATTCAAGAGGTGGAAAGGGGAAGAACGCAACCAAGGATGACGATTCAGGCAAGAAGAAGGGCAAGGATTCCAAGGCCGAGAAAGCAGAAAAGGCGCCCAGGGAGACTGTCAAGATTCTGACCAAAAAGGCCGCTACTGAGCAGAACGCGGAGGCTTCGAAGACCAACACCAAAAGCCAGACTAACGACTCTAACGCTCAGGAGGCAGCACCCAAGAGTCGCCGTGCAGGCATTTTGGCAGCTGCGAGAATTTTACAACGGGACCTTGGTCTTAGCCCTGGAAGTGCGCATAGGAAGGCGCGTCAGGACGCTGCCAAAGCAGAGGCAGATGCGAAGCCTCCGTCGACCAAAGAGAGCACGACACCTACAACTGTAGAAGCCAGTCCTTCTGAACAACCAGCTTCACCTGCCAAATCAACTGAAACAGAGGCTCCAGCTGGAAAGGGTCGGGCTGGCGCTGCTACATCCAACAAATCACAGGCGCCAAACCGCAGAACTCGAGGTGGCAAGAATTCGGAGAAGAACAAGGAAAAGGTGAAGGATAAAGAAAAAGAGAAGGAGAAACCCAGGGAGGGGACTTCAGGTCAAGCTCAGGCGGCCACAAACCCTCCGATCGTCCTACTCAAGAAGAAAACCAACGAGGCTGAGTCTGGCCAAGCACCTAAACCGGCAAATACTACGCCTCAACCAACAGCTACCCAGGGAGCTAGATCGAAGGCCGAGAATACAGCTGGTGGCGCCAAAGGTGGTTCTAACAAGCCGGCCAACGCTCAGAAGAAGCCTCCTACTGTCTCTCCTGAGGCTACTCGTGGTTTCGTCAAGCATGCGAACCCTTCTCAAGGTGTCACTGAGGCGCTGCTTAAGCACACGCTTTCAACCTTTGGAACCATCACATTCGTGGAAATCGATAAGCGAAAGGGTTTCGCCTACGTTGACTTTGCTGAGCATGAGGGTCTTGTAAAGGCCGTCACATCCAGTCCCATCATTGTTGCACAAGGCACTGTGCAAGTTCTGGAGCGCAAGGACAAGAAGCCCACTAACACGACCACACCCACTGCCGCAACCACTACCACTACCACGGCTACTGCTACTGTCACTGCCGGATCTTCTGCACCTGAGAAGACGCCCGGTAGAGGTAGACGTGGACGAGGTGGAGGCAACAAGGCAAAGGACTCGGGTGTCAACAACCAGGGCGCTGCTGCTGCTGCCTCGAGCTCAACAAACGGCGGTGGCTGAGATCAAGAGGTGTTTATGCGGATTTTTCTCCAACATCTCACTATTCTAGCGAGCAGCCCGGTCTGCCGCTGTTTTCTGAGCCCACCGCCAAACTCAGCTGCTCTACAAGTCCAGCTCTCCATAGTGCATGGACAAGACGCAGTCAAGTTAGCAGATAGGAGGCAGATAAGAGTAAGACTCAACTCTGATCTCAATGCCTTACCTTGCAAGGAGGACATCGCGAGCGAGCAGAGAAGCTACAAATTCAACGCAGAGTCGAACGATCTTTTAACAGATAGTTACTCTAAAGGACGGTAGGTTGGTACCTTTGCGAAACATGTGGAGCATGGTTGTTGGGGATGAGTGGTGATTACGCTAGGTTAAACAATCAAGGCACAGCCGTATGGAATTTCACTATCATCTTTATGTGACGTCGAGTAATCGGATTAACTACCTAATCTTGCCCTGCAGCTTTCTGGTGAAGCACAGATAAAGCAACATATTGACGCTCATGTGGAAACATGAGGTAGGTAGGCAAGATATTAGCAATTGCACACAATTTTGATCACATGCGTATCCAGCCCTTGCAAGTCTTTTAACTTGGCCCACTCTTGCTTACTCCTTGTGTTAAGCGAGGACTTTTGATAAAGCGAGAAGGCCTTTTATTAAGCACCTTCCAGATGGAGTATCTTGTAAAGTTGACAGATAGTGTGAGTCATTTGAAAGGTGGCCGAGGACGGCCTATGTGGTTTTATGTACTAATCTTCCTGTGTCCGGGCTTGGGAAACAAAGACAGTGAATACACGAGTAACCTACAAACGGATGACACCTCCTGGATTAGGTGTTGACAGTGTATGTTTTCATGGTTATGGACCACTTCAACCACATATTCAGCTACCAGCAGGATTTAGGCTACACACTTACACTCAAAGGCAAAGAGAAATACCAAATACTTTAACACAATATTCAGACAAAAGTATCTACTACTAATAACTATCCTAAAACTGGAGAATCGTTCCTACTCAGGTTGTTGGACCTGCATCCTGTAGTAACAAAACAAATCTATCTGCAAAACAAGGAAATGCGAAAGGTATATCTCGAAAAGAAAAGAAACGAAAAGGAAATCCAAACAATACAATACAATCCAATCCCCGTAGGGAAACCCCTTTTTTGTGAAAACCCCCCAACAAGACTGTACTTTTTGGTATCCAAATCCCAAAACAAGATTGCGCCGTTTATATCCCTTCAAAACCTGAATCCTTGCCTATGCCGCTGAAATCGCTCCCATAGAAATCATGACAACGTACAACAACAATGCTAGAATAAATCCAACTGCAATCGCTTCGCTCTGAGCAAAAACCTTCCTTGCATGCGCCTTTGCGTCCGTAAACCATAGCGTCTCTCCCACGCTCCGACGAGCGGCCCTGAGCCCGGGCAAACCATCCATACTCAGCACATTCGTCTTTTTGTGATAATCCATCAACGTATTGTTTTCAACTTGCTTTCCCACCCACATATCCATGGTGGGCCGCTCCTCAAACACAGACAATTCGTTCACCTTGCCAACTACACCCTCTTGAAGGACCTGCTCTACAGGTACACACTTCTCAGATGATTTGTCAGGTGCATATATACCCCTTTTCACCTGGGGAACACCGAAGCCGCAGCTTGTCTGGACTTCAAACACATCTGCCACGATGACGGCCCGGGCACCATCAAATGTTGACCGTTTTCCTTGGGCAATACGGCTGACCAGAGCAGGGAAGGCTCGGTCATCCCATTCGACAACTTTGGACCGACAAAAGAAGCGAACAATCCGAGGTGAAGGACCAAAACTCATAAACATCAAACACAGGCGGCCATTGTCGTAAGAGTGAGCGATAGTCTCGCATCCTGAGCCAGTGCGATCAATATAAGCACACTGATTGGATCCCAGAACAGCGAAGTGAGAATCTGCCAGGCCTTTGGGGGAGACATTGATGTGAGAGCCGTGAGTTGGTGCCGAGCCTGTGAAGAAGACAGGTTGCTGCTGCACCCATGCAGCGAGGTCCTCGGAAATGGAAGGGTAGAGCTTCATGGCGATGATGTAAACGTATGATATGAAAAGCAGGTACCTCAATCAACTCGATTGAGGTCTGTAGGTAACCGGAAAAACCAACGGGAAATAATACAAATCTAGGTTGGAATGCTGCAAGACAAACCCATGAGGGGTTTAAATACCCAAGCCGGCTTCGGGAGCCAAATCCATGTGGGGGAATAGCGTCAAACTGCAGACCAGGGTCTAGATGCTGATGTTTTGTTGTTGTACTCGAGTCATACAAGAAAGCTGACTTGACCGGTGTCCGATCGTCGGTGACGATTAGGAGAGATAAGAGGTGGACCTTGGATGAAGCCCTACCTATTAGAATCTCCCTCCCTGGGTATATAAGGAGGGAGTGCGTTCATGTGAATCTTGATAAGATACTCATGAGCGTCTTTCGACCGGTGACCAGAGAGGCTGTTCGATGGCATTCAGTCAGTAACCGAACCACCTCCCCGGCCACCGGTCAAATAAGACAAAAAAGATTAGTTAGGGATGGGGTAGGCATGGTAAGAACCATCCTCGTACCGCTCATCATCGTAAGCGCTGCTGTCGCTGCTGAAGTGGCCACCGACAATGCTAGCGGTGCGAGGGACGTTGGAATACGCCCCGCTAGACACAACGCTGGCGGCCTTGCGTCCTGTAGCCATATGGCCGTAAGCGTCAAAGTCGCTTGAAGGGGCATCATAGGGAGACCAACCTCCGGGACCCCAAGGCTCGATGAAGCTGGTCTGACGAGGTGCCGCAGAGGGACGTTCATCAAACCGCTTCGACAAGCGCTCCTTGGCCTCAAACCTATCCTTGTCCTTGGGCTTATCGCTACGCGGTCGTCCCCGGTCCTCACGGTCACGGTCGCGGCGTTCCTCTCGTGGACGTTCTTCTCGGTGACGCTGCTCACGAGCATGGTCCTCGCGAGAGCTCTCCTCCCGTTCAGACTGGTGGCGATCCTCACGTTCACGGTGACGGTCCTCCCGAGGCTCCCGCTTGCTGGTAGACTTACTAGAAGTCTTGCTAGAAGCCTTGCTCGAGGCTTTGCTGGAAGGGCGAGAGGGGTTCTTCCGGGCCTCGGGCAGAGCAGGGGGGAGGGGGCTAGGCATAGGGCTCGACATGGGGCTCGTCATGGTAGACGAACCAGCCTGGCTGCTTACAGCATTGTGGCGCATGGTGAGATTCTCATGCTTGGCCTGGAGGCCGATGAAGCGCTGCTCGAGGTCATGATGCTCAAACTTGACGCGCTCATTCTCCTTCTCGAGAGCCTCCTTCTCCTCCTTGAGTTCGTCGCACTCGTTGTTGAGGCGGCGCTTGTCGCCCTTGAGCTCCTCGAAATCGGTGTTTAGGCGGCGGTTGTCCTCGCGGAGAACCTCGGCCTCGGAGCGGGCACCCTCAATTTGGGCCTTGAGCTCACGGCATGAGACAGTGGACTCGTTAAGCTTTTTGGTGGTTTCTTCGAGGGACGTCTTAGACTCGTTCAACTTGCGGGTAAGCTGCTCGATGGTGGACTTGAGCTTATCGTTTTCGGCGTTTGCCTTGTTCAATTCCGTGTTTGCCTTCTGAAGGTCGTCGCGGAGCTGAGATTCGTGGTCGTACTCATATTCATAATCGTGGTCGCGAACTGAACATAAAATTGAGGTTAGTGGGCCGGAGTGCGGAAAGAAAAGGCGACCGTTGAACGTACCAGTCAAGGCCTTTGATGATGATTTGTTTGAGAATGAGGATGAGGATGTTGAGGTGGTGCTCCTGGCAGAGGAGCTGCTCCTCTTAGAGGGGCTTGCAGAAGTTCGCTGGTGGAGAGGCATTGCGTCGACTTGGGCTGTTCACGATCGCCCACACGACAAAAGAGAGAATGGTAAAAAAGGTGAGTAATGACGCCAAAGTCGTCTCTTGAGTTGTGTTATTCGGTAGTTCGGTGATAACTCTGTTCGCTGCGGTGCAGCTCTGCCCAACGACCAACGGTGTATTTGGTCTGGCAGGCGGATAGAAGAGCGCGGGAGAATTGGCGGAGAGCGGGCACTCTACTGGAAGGGTTGTAGCGGGAACGGGAGCGGGAGCGCGAGGGGCCAAAAAGGCAAGTAAGTGACGTCGAATTTGAGAGTAAAGTTGAGTTTATTGCCAACGACAAGTAAACTCGAGTAAGTTGTTAGATAGGTACTGTTTCGAAAGCAGTAGAATATTACGGCTTCTTGCAATACAGAAGATTTGAGAAAATAGGTCCAAAATTCAACCTGTGTGTGTTGAAAAGAGAAGCAAGTTTGGGTGCAGGCAGACGAGGGAAAAAAGTATTCGGGTTGATATGGGGTTTATCAAACTCGGGTGTGGGAGGGAAAAATTAAGAAAAAGCAATGCCTGTCTGTCTGGAATGGGGGGTGCGGCATTGGAGGGGGGCGCAATATGAAAGGGAATGGGAAGGAAGGGCCAGGTCTAAAACAAAGCAAGGCAGGCAGCAGACAGGGGGGATAATTGAAATGAATGAATGAATGAATGAATGAACCTACATATGACAAGGGCAAGAATATGCCTTGTGCCTGCCTTGTAGTTGTATCCATTATCCGTTGCTCTTCACTGACATTCACTCAGCCTACCAGACTCTACCTACATTCTATATTCTTTGTACCTCACAAGGTGGGCATATGACGATGGAACGCAGTTGGTACAGTGCTCATGCAGAATCCAGTCGGTCGGTCGGTACATTACGGCGTGCACAATGGCGGAGAGAGACGGAGAGGATGGAGGGGGCGCATATACACACACAACACACTGACACACACGCACGCACAGGCTGAGCTCAAGGGAGCGGGCATTCTCTTCCTCTTCCTCTTCCTCTCTGCAGAATGCAATCCGCCCCTGTCTGGACCGAGAGAATAAGGGAGTCGAGGGCGTGAATTCAAGTAAAAGGGAGTGAAGCAGGAGTTTTCCAGTATCGTGATTGGGAGACGGGACACGGGAAATGGGAACGGAGCCTTACGCACACACTCAGACTCGCATTTGCGCTTTCAGACAGCCATGGATCACTTCTCAACACATTAAACCCGCCAGTGTGGTATGCGCAAACTCGATGAGCAAAAGCGTTGCGACGCCAGCATCAGGGACCGAAAACAACTCTCAGTGCCCAAGGGGAGCCGTCCAGAGCCCAATGCCCACTTTGTCCACACCTCTAACCACCAACCCCTGTCAAAGCCAGGGTCTTAATGCTTCTCTGCCGGCTCGGTTCCTGGTCTTTTTATGTCTTCTCGCAACGTTCCCGGCCTTCCTAGATCCCTTCAAATCTACGCAAAAGGGGCATGCATTGGCTATGTACGTATTAGCCGGGGCTGTGCTACGCTGCAATCTGGCTAAAGCAAAAGAAAGTGATTGCAAAAGAAAAGCAACCAAGAGAAGAAAAGAGAGCTCAGAGCAATGGTACAAACGCCATCACCACTTGCACCATCGCCAGAATTGACCCCCCAGTCGCCGGCCGGACACCCTGGATGGCAGACAGGGGTTCGGAAACAGGCAGTTTGACTCCCATTCATTGTCATGATATCCACGAGTGCTCATCTTCCCGGCAACGCACCCTCCATTTTGAGAAGAAAAAAAGATGGAGTGAAATGCGATTCACATCACCACCTACCGTAACCTTTCACGCAACTGGTTTGCCAACCCCAACCCAGAATTAACGAAACGGTGCGTTGTTGATCGCTGCTGGCCGACTCCGCTCCATGCCGCCTCGTGGCTAAGTACTGTCACCGGTGCGGACACCGCCAACTGAGCGAGAAGTCCATTCTTACGCCGCCTCTAGAATACCGCTGTCGCCCACAAAGCACCCAAAAAAAGTGTCCGTCTCAAACGAAAGCGTTACGCTAGGCTGGCAGAGTGACTCATCAGTTGGTAGAAAGAAGGATTCGCTTGACAAGCTTACCCAGGAATTTCGCAACGTTGTTGGTCGCTTTTGGCGCTGTCACCCTTGTTGTTAATGCGACCTGTTCGGCACATGGAAGGTTTTATTTCGCAGGTGTGAGGTCCGTTATCCAACTTGAACTCCCGTGGTGCGTTGCGCGGCTAGGGCATCTGGAGACTGTGTGAGAACCCCCCCTTGTTCGTCTCTCCTTGCCCACCAACCCTCTCTGCTCGTCTTTCTTGCATTTGGGAGTAGGAATGACAGCTTTCGTTGGTTACCCATGATGCATTGTGCAGGCTGTGGGAGGTATCACGCGCATCAAGGAGGGAAGGTAAAGATTTACAGTATGTACTGACTCTCAACTTGGACAAAACCGCGGGGCGACATCATCGTGGGATGGGCCTTGACTGTGGAGAGAAAATCCAATTCAAACATCCATGCCCTAGTTAGTGACTCGAGACGAGGAGCCGTCCGCTGCCGACCGTTGGGTCCGGACCCGGGGGAGCTTCCGCCAGGAAAGGCCTCCCGCTTCTGGGGTTTGATAACCTAAAAGCTTGGGCTTCCCTTCCCGCTTGACAAGACAAAACAAAATTGGGGCACGTCAGAAATCTCTGACTCGGCCGGAATGGAGCTTGATGAGTGTTTTGATGTTGTTTTGCTGGGGCCGGGTCATATCCGCCCCCCTTTGTTGTCGGCTCTGGCATTCACTGGATTCAGATGAGATGAGTCTTCGTCATTATCATGGCTCTCCCTGCATTCCCGCATCCCGCAGCCAAGCTTCCCCCCGTTACCACGTTTCCAGCCCTAGCTCCTCATTTATTCCGTGCGTCTTGACACGATAGTTCACACCCCTCACCCCCTGATTTTGGCTCATTCTTGACCATTTTTAGATATGGATTTTGTGTGTACCGACCTCACTTACAGCTTTCAGGTCTTCAGCCCCAACCCAGTACGTACCGTACCAGCATCATGCCCGGGGACTCCCGTCCCGTCGCTCCACCTCCACAACGGTCCCGTCGCTAAACGGCTTCCGGAAATATTTCGGTCGATACCTAAAGCCGTTCCGTGCTCCGTACCTTCGATGACATTTCCCGACTTGGAAAGTAAACGGCCAGCCTTTGCCACGGCGTCGCTAATTAAACTACGGATCTATCCGCTGATGTTCTTCTGTTATCGACAACGTATCGCATCGCATCGGATCTGGTCTATTCTCAGCACACCCAGAATGAAGTTGGGCCATTAATACAAGTGGATAGGTCAAAGCTGGTTATTTACATACACAGCCCGTTTTGATAAGCGCGCTGGATATTCTGAGGCCCTCCGTGTGAGTCAACTGGACAATGCTTGTATGTACGGTCATGTGAAAATCCCCCAGGCAACCCAAGCTTTGCTCTGCAACCTCTTCGCAATGGTCACCCGCTTAAAGCTCACGCTTCTTGGCACCCTCATATCATGTCTATCCTCGACCACTTTCGTCACGATACCACCACTACGGCTCCCTCCCGCCTGCTCCACACCTACATATGGCCCCTCCAAGCTCAAATGCGAGAGCGATAACCCGCCGTTTTGCCTTTTCTTGGACACCCTCATCAGGCTGTTCCATCCCGGATCAAGGTACAGTAGTCTAAGCTGCATTCGTATTCTCAAACAACCCCTCCACCAGTTCTCTGCATGTGTCGGCGGCCCCCAACATCTCTATCCTTGACTTCCTTTCCACTCAAACCAGGCGACCAATCCCCACGGTCCCAAAGTCCCCTTCTGCCTGAAATAGGACTTTGATTTTCAACCTCTTCTGCCCTTTTCCATTTTTGAGGCCCCATCTATTGGTCATTTTCCAACTGCCCCTCCCTCCTTGGCTGCCTCATCACCCCCCTCCATTTCACCTAGTCGTGTGTCTTTAACATGCCCCACGAGTTGCGGGTAAAGTCTCACGGGATATCGCGTTGCATCGCGCAAACCTATCTCGTGTCTTGTTGACATGGTTCGCCTGGAGACTGCAAGGCACCCGTCTGCATATGAGCTCAAGGTAGATTGTGGCAAACCGTCAGATTTTACAAAGCGTGAGGTTATTGTGATTTGTATGCACAGCCACCGTCCCACTTCACGCCATGACAGTGTATTAATGCTCAATAATCAAGATCCATCATATTCCTACTTATTCGAGTGGGCTGACGAAAGGCTGGAGATCTGCAGCGAGATTCTTTATGCTCTCATCACAATGGTATTTAGCAAGAGTCATGAAGCTGGTATTTTCAAGACATTTTACGCTCGAGTGCTACCCAACTCGAATCACATGTACGATATCTACCCTCCAACTATGTCATGGCGATAAGGTACTATACGTCACGCGATGGTATACAGTTGATAGCTTAGTATCCTGCCACACGGAAACATAGATTATGAATATCTCTCTTTCTGAAATTATTTAGGGGTTACATGTGTTGAAGTGGAAGAATGTCATTCTGTCTGCCCACATAGAACCTCCGTGAACACTTAAAGAATCCCACCTAACGTGTGTTTCTGCCTTTGCGTTACACTTTGCGTCGTAGACTTGCAAGTATAATAGAAACAATTACATGAAGTAGGTCATCAATTGCGGCTCAGTATGTGTAACATACATGTCACCCCTCTACAAACGGGTATATCCAACTACAGACCGTCAGTATGTCAACAGAAAAGACCGAGTAGTGCTTCTCACCCTGGGGGAAAATAAAAAACGTATCGTGAGTAAAACAAGACTGGCGCAAGGAAATGATGCCAGATGGTGGCTGTCTCAACAAAGCTAGTAACAATAACCTTGTTCTGTTTGCCTGTTGCTCTATCCAAAGGAGACCAAGGACCCTAAGAGGGAAAGAAAGAGAAGTCAAAGAGGAAAAGCAAAACTAAGAAATTAACAGACGCGTCGTCGCTTCAGGATATCCTCGTAAACCTCCACCTTCTCCTTCTTGGACTCAACAATCGTGATCAATCCGAGATGTCGCTCCCGTAACTCGTCGTACTTCTTCTTCCAAAACCCTGACTGGTTTGTCCAGTACTCGATTTGCTTGGTCAAGTCTGTGACCCTGCGACTCAGGTTCTGATCGATCTGTTTAGATAGCTCGCGCAGTCTAAAGCGGAGATCACCGTTGTCATCCCGCAGCGTCTTGTTCTCCTTTTCGAGCCTGCACAGCTTGCTTCGTAGCTTTTCCACGTCACAGTCGTTGGAGGGGCGTCGCAGACATTCGTTTTCGCGAGAGAGACTGGCGATCTGGTCGTTGAGAGAGGGAATGACGACATGGCATAGACGATGGGCTTCGGCTTCGGCGCTGTGGAGGCGCGAGCGGAGGGTCTCGTTTTGGACGGCGAAGGATTGGTTGGCTTCGTCTAGGAGCTCGTTTTGGCGGACGAGGGTTCGCCATTCTTCACGGCTGACTTTGTAGTAGTCGCATGGATGGCGGTGGTGATGGTAGGATCGGGAGCGCTTGACGGTTACGAAGTGAGGGCGCCCGTCAGGACTGGTCTCGACATAGCAGCGTCGAGACATGTTGAGTTGATTTTATGTTTCGTAACTCTTTGTCTGTTTTGTGCTATGGCTGAAGTTATTGGCGAAACTAGGTGATAGTAGACACTAAACTTCAGGAGACAAGATAGAGAGCTGGGTGGGCTATGTAAGATATAAAGAAAGAGTCCTTGAACTTGGTGTTATAAAAAGACTTTGTCAAGTTTACTAATGACCAATGTGATTGTCTTGGAAATAGGCCCCACGATAAAGAATGACTGTTTTAAAGAGACAGTCGGGCTAATGCAGGTGATCAAAGAAGGTCAGAGGAGTTGTTTCTTAAAGAACAAGGGGATTATGTCTGATCTTGCTACAGGGAAAGATGGGCTTTTATGAATGTCCATGTCAGTCTTGGGCACTTGCTCTTGACTCTGCCTTCTCAGGAGCACGAGGACCTGAAAGTAGAAGAAGAAGAGAATAGAATACCATGGCATCGTGGCTTGTAGAAGCAGATGATGAGTTAGAGTCGAGAAGTGTAAGTAAGTGTCTCGTAGGACTTGGAGAGTCCAGGGCTGTGGCAGAACAATGATACAACTACAGCACCAACAGCTTGGTTAAAGGTGTTGGACAGGCCTCGAAATCTGGTGTGTTTGAGACCAACGGGAGTTTCGTCGAGTCCTTGGTGGCGCGTGGCCCTTGTGTCTCATTAAGATGGTGGTCATTTTACAAAGTAGGCAGACAAAGACAAAGAGAAGAGGGATGAAAGACATGTAGAGTCTGTAACAGAGACACAATAGTATTAATAGAGATAAAGAGAGATTTCAGGTATACAACTTGGTCGATGCTTGTTGCGATACGTCTTTGAGGTTGTTTAGTTGATAGTGATAGGTTAGAGACTTGCATATGCATCCATCTATAGTACCGTCCAAGCGCGTCAAAGAAGCCAGACAAGAGAGGGAAACTCGCGGCTGCGGCTAACAACTAAAGAAAAGGGACCTATAGAGTCATCTTTAGCTGACGGGAAGAGTGACTGACGTGCATGTGCAGGTGTTTGTACCTGATGAGCCGGCGGGAACGTCGCGTGGGATGGTGTTAGTCAAGAGACCTGGAAGGGGATAGTGTTAGATATAAATCACACTGTATCGTACTGCAGACTTTGTCGGCTATATACAGTGCTCCTAACAAAACAGACTGTACGTTAACCGCATGACATATCCGTCATGGCTTACTCAAGCGGCCTCCAGTCTTTTTCTCTCGACACCATCAACTACAAAAAAAGGAATCGTCACCACGGGACCCCTTGCAGAAGAAGATGCACTGTCCGACAACTCGGTTCGGTTCCAGTCCCGACCAAGCCAAGTCGTCATTGTTAGCTAACAAAGAAACCGGACAAGCCACAGCCAAGAAGATCTAGGCCCTGCCCTTCTCTGTGAATAACCTCAAAAGATATGCAGCGCCCTCGAGCCTGAAGTTATCCACCATCTTATCCTCTCTGGCCCCAGATGTGTGACGCAACCGTGGCTTAGTCTCCAGGCTGCAATGCACTTTCAATCACATCGCCATACCCCATGCCGCCCATGGATCTCTATGCCTTGCTTCAGCCCAGCCTAGGCGTCGCTCGCCATATTGGCGTCTATCCTCCACATTATTCCGAGGGTCGTCCCAGTTCACTCTACCTTCCCGATGGAACGGCCCCGTTCTTTCATCTTCTACCTCCAAGGGTCTTTGTCTATACCTTGGCAGCCGGTTTCCGCCATGCTCCGAGCACCAGCCTGACTCTTCAGTAGCCTGGCT
The DNA here is from genome assembly GCA_014822075.1 of Fusarium buharicum. Classification (NCBI taxonomy): domain Eukaryota; kingdom Fungi; phylum Ascomycota; class Sordariomycetes; order Hypocreales; family Nectriaceae; genus Fusarium; species Fusarium buharicum. The sequence goes on along the minus strand of JAATHB010000170.1, from coordinate 15,482 downwards.
GCGACAGCCGGGTTGCCTACAGCTGTGGTCGTCGCAAAACAATCCATCGGTGTTACCCCGAGTCAGTCCGTGGATGAGTGTTTGCCTGGGTCGATGGCATTTTAATACAATGCACTCGTGATCGATACAAAACTCTGACGGCGGAGTCCTTGGTCCTTGACAGTCGCGAATTTGACAGACATGACGCTGGCAGTATTGATTGCCTCTTTCAGCTCGTCGGCCACATCCTCGTCTATTGTTAATGCCTGGGCATAATCCGTAGAGATCTGCTTTGTCTTAGCGTTCCATCCGACACTATGGACCATTACCGGATAATCAGTAACTTACGGTCTTCGTAGATGGCGTATCCCATTCCCTGAGGTGGAAGCCTTCTTCCCTCAAGACCAGCCCCCAAGCGTCGTCGGTGGCCCTCACAAAGCCGGCCCTCCACCACTTCAGCTTCACAGCCATCATAGACACACTCGTGATACGGGCAGTATTCTCTGCCCAGCTTTCTCAAACGACAGTTTCTCGTCTTGCACGTGTGCTCCTTGCAATACTCACTTCTTGGAGATTCCTGACCCTTTATGCAGCCCGGTTCAACACACGTATGGGCGTGGCAGTAGGAGCCCCCTTCACGACCGGCTTCGCAATCAGATGCCTCGCAGTAATGTGCGCCACAGAAAAGTGAGGGCTGTCCATTGTCGCGAGTGTGGCAAAGACGCGGACATTGCGGCTTCTGACATTGACGGTGACGTTCGCAGAACCGGAGAGGATCATCTGGATCGATGCCTGGAGCAAAGGCTACGCAATAAAGGTCGTCGCAAGTGTGTGATCTGCAGAACAATCCAGTATCTTTGGAGTTACGACAATTGTCGTAATCGCAACGGTGTTCGTCGCAGAATGATTGGTTCTGTCCGTTGCGCCGTGACTTTTGATTCTGACACACTGGGAGCTCGCAGAGATCTGGACCGTTAGTTACTGAGCCGATGACGAGAACTGGAAAAAGTCTGCCTTACGAAGCTGTGTGCAATATTTGTACATCGCAGTGTTACCGTCTTTGACTTCCAGAGTACACCTCGTCCCGTTATCGACAGCCTGACATCTCATATCTTGACATTTGTTAGCCGCTTATACATAATTTCAAATGTATTGTTCCACTCACGTTGACTGCAAACTAAAGCGCTGGGTAGCTTTGCAATTGGACATGCCCTTCCTCCGTCAACTTGTCTACACGCATGAAATTGGCAAAACAGCGATAGGATCCTCTGCCCGTTGATTCTCAAAGTAGTCGGCGAGTTTCGGCATACTGTCCCTGTCGCTGCGCATGTAGTATCGTAACCGCGCCTTTGTAGATATGGTGTATGAAACATGGTTATCAAAGACCAGAGAAGTTTTTATATTGACAATGTCTTGTAACTCGGTCTTGCTGTAGGCAATAGTACTGTGTAGACCGACAGTTGATATAAACTTATAGTACACCGGCTTATTCTTGATTTATTGCGTTCATTGCGTTCATTGCGTTCATGCGGCTCTACATATTAGCCAGGCTCCAATGGCACGTCTCACAAAGCGTAAATTCGAGGTCACAAGCTATCACCAGCTCGGAGCAGTATCACGTCTGTAGGACAAACGGCGAGCTGCATCAGGTAACGAACCATTGAAAAGGCATGGAGATAGACCAGGCATAAACCAGGAGTATAGAGCAGTTCTGATATCGTTAACGCAACTTGAGCGCCTCTAATGGATCACGATGATATTAGATAGTGACATAGAATCACAGCGGTAAAAGATCAATATAGCTGCCGGGTCATAAATAATTCAATTGTCTATCCGCGGCTGTTTCCTATCCTATACCCATCATGTCATGCTCCTAATTCGTGGTATCATTCCAAGCAAAGACTTCTGCTTCTCACATCCTCCTCTTCCTCCTCCTCCTCCTCCTTTTATAATCCGCCATCGAGGCCTTTATATCTATCAAGAAGAAAAACTTTTTTGTGCAGTAAAAAGAGGATGGCCAACTGCGCCTTACATGCTCCCTCCGGTGATGTGTACCCAGCTGCCCTAGCTCGCTATAAGGGCACTGGTTCATCGCAGTATTGTAAAAGTATAAAAAGAACAGAAAAAAGAAAACGAAGGTGTGGTCCAACGAGGCTGCAGGTCGATCGCTGCCCTGCGGTGATGGCATTAAGCAGCATATTTGTGTAACGTTGTATCAAAGAGACTCTGCCACTGCGGCTTGAAGGCCTTGCAACAGCGCTGCCTCTGCAGCATTGTCGTGCATTTGATGATCGACCTGCGTCTGCGTCTCTGATTCTGGTGCGTGCGCATGCATGTGCATGGACGGTGTGGCAGTTGCTGGTGGAGGTGAAGGAAAGGTGAGCTGAGTGTGCTGAGTGTGCTGAGGAGGCGAGTAGTGAGGCTGAGTATGTTGTTGTTGCTGTTGGGCTGCAGGTTGAGGAGTCGGTGTGTGTTGTGGCGGCGGGGAAGGATGCAGCTGTCCGACGGGCGTCGACGTATGAGAGCGAGCTTGAGCGTGGACGGGAGAATGCATCGCACTGTGAGTCTGCTGGGGGGGTTGTTGCTGTGTCCGTGGAGTTTGGGGAGACATGGACATTTGAGACTGTGGACGAGCAGGCTGGTGCTGGTGCTGATGGGGCGACTGTTGTGCTGCCGTCATCATAGTAGGCCTGGACTGTGGTAACGTCGAGGGTGGGTATCCCGAAGAAGTAGCTGGGTTGTACGAGTGAGCTGCTGCTTGATTCTGTCCCGAGCCTTGCTGTGACGACGCTGCTTGAGCGGCGCTCGCAGCCTGGGCAGGCGTCATAACCCCTGAACCAACAGCTGAGGCTGGTGTTCCCGCAGCACGACCTTGTCCTTGTACCTGGTTTTGGCCCCCAGCTAGATTCATCATTCCTTGGATCCTTGCCTGATCATCCTCCGCGCTTAGCCTAGCACGTTCCTCGGCTTCCTTCCTTGCGGCCTGCGTAGGAGCACGAGTCTTGAGCTCTCCGGTAACCGCCTGGAGATAGTAAGGCATCTCTGAGTTAGTCTTGAGGAAGAATAGCTTAAGGTTACGGGCTTTGTCCTTGAGCTGAACTTGTGTCCGGTCTTTTAGTATATCTGACATTGTGCCGTTCTGTCCAAAGAGAGTGAGGATTTGGCTCCAGTGGGGTCCCTTGACCATATCTAAGCCTGCCATTAGTGCCTTCTCTTCTTCCTGAGTCCAAGGTCGGCGTGTTGAGTGAAGTCCCTCTCTTCTTGTATGCGAAGACGTTTTAGAGAGGGCTGCTTGACGAGCTTTGTCATATAGTATAGCACTTGAACACGTCTGGTTCGGCGGCAGATTTTGACCAGGGTCGGGTGGTGGTGGTGGTGGTTCGGGTACACTCTGTGTATATGATGAGTAGTATGAGTTTTGAGCTTGCTGCTGCTGAAGTTGGTTGAGATAAGATTGTGCTGTGCTTTAGTTAGCTTGTGATGTTATACAATATTGTTCTAAATTTGAACTTACTTGTACTCGTGGGGACTGTAGGTTGATACGGAACAGGTGATAGCCCATGCAATGTAGTTTTGACATAATTGGATGTGCTTTCCGCTACCAGTGCCTCCAGTTCCTTGTAGTCTGTCATGATACCGTTTGTTTGAGGTGTTGAGGAAGCTTCTTTCTCGGGGCTCTTGGCAGGCTCAGTTGCTGGTTGCTCTTGAGGTTGTTCAACGGCAGCGACGGGTGTTGGTTCGGGATTGTCTTCAGTAAGACCAGCTAGGGCGTCTTGAACAAGGCCTGATGTTGTCTTTTCGAAGAATGACGATAGATCGTCCAAGTCGAGGTTAGTATCCCCGGCGGTATCGCCTAAAAGATCGACTGCAGTCTCCTCGCTGGATGGCATAGGATGGCCCAGTCTCGACCCAAGATCCGACATCAACGCAAGTCGAGTCTTAACGCATGTTCCGACTTGTCTCAGTAAGTCATCGACCTTGTACTTTTCCCTCAATGCCGCTGCCAGTTGTGAGTAAGGAATCCCGCCTGACTCCGCATCAAGACACTCACCAGCCTCGGTTGATGTTTCGCCTTGAAGCGATGTTTTCCTCGATCGGACAGAAGTAATGAACTCGGAATCGGCAGGTGTAAGGTCAAGACCATTGTGAAGTCCGCGTATCCTGTCCTCCATCCCATTGATCAGGGCCTCCTCCAGCACCTGCTCGTTCGATTGTTCCGGCGCTTTCGTGGCAAGCGCATCGATTGCGACTTGGGTCTTGAGAGACAAATACAGATCGAGCGCGTCGGAGCCTAGATCGGAGACTTGGCCTCGGAAGATCGCATGGAAATGCTGATGCGCCTCGGTGTACGATGGCGTAGTTTGCAATAACCAGACGCCAAATTGAGCGAGATTTGCTAGATCAAGGATGGTGCGGGATTCGTGGTCTTGGAGGTCTGGCTCATCCGCAGATAATATGGGACCAGAAGAGTAAATCTGCTTAATTTGCTCAAAAGAAGACTGCAAACTCCGAAATGTTTTTGCGTGTTCTGAATCGGCATCTTGGATGGGTTTTATTGACTCGTCGAATGTTTGCGAGAATAAGAGGAGGATGGAAAGTGCCTATCGCAACCATGTAAGCGCTTTGAGGTCTAGACAGTCGCGCCAACCTACCAAATTACCCAGCGCATATCGACTGGCTCTGCGCAAATACTTTTGAGGGTCGGAAAAGAACGTGGCCGAGGGGGGAGATGGAGGGGGAGGAGGCGGTAGTGAGTGTTCGGGCATGGGCGCGCTGTCGATATCCATGGGATCACTCGTGGTGTTGAACTGGCTAACAAAGTCGTTGACATTGCTGAGCGCATTCTGAACAAGAAGCGCAAGGCCATCTTCTAACGACTCTTCAGCGCCTTGGTCAAGTTGGAGGGTGTTTTCTTGTTCGTGGACAGGTTCGGTTTCGGTCTTGACTCTCTTGGATGGGTCGTCGCCGTTAGAATGGTCCTCATATGGACGCTTGGTTGCAGTTGCAGCTTGCATGATGGAATCAAGGTCAATGCCAAGGCCCTCGAGAATATCGGCCTCGTTGGTGGGCTCTTGCTTGATCCCTACAGTCGCGGCAGTCAGCATTACTCGTACGTGTGTGTTTAACGAAGCAAGGTTTGTCCGTCGCGATAGGCCTCGAAATGGCAGCGGGGAGCAGGCGGGACATTCTACAGTACGCACCCGTTGGGGACATGGCCGCGCTGAGCTCGGGCTGGGCAGGCTCAGCCATAATGGCGGCTTTATCGAAACATAAAGCAAGCAGTCAAGCAAGCAACGAAGTGCAATTTAATCGTATTTTTTGTCAAGAGATGCTTGGTAGCGTAGTGCTGCGCAATAACAGCAGCGTCGTAGGCGGCGGGATTGTAAAAATAAAAAATGGCTGAATAAGCTGATAAGATAAGAAGACCATAAGCGAGATCCAAATTCATAGGTATCTACCTCTAATGGAGGCGTTATTGTTACTATAGTTTGTTACCATATAAGCAGCCTACAAATGCCAAACATTTTGCTACTTTTTATTCTGCCGGTTTTATAGTCATGTTTGTTCCTTTGTTTCTCTTTCTCTCCTCAAGAGGCATTTCCCTTTTCAGTTGAAAATTCTAATTTGCGGGAGTCGGCGACCGAGGTCCAGCAACGAAATGGAATTCCATTCCTATTTTGTCCATCATCGACGATGAATCGAGCAATTGGATAAACTAGTGCTCATTGGGAAATAAACTCGTCAATTTTTGTCAACAAATCAGGCCCATTCAAGTCTTTTGGCTAAAATTGAAAGAGCCATGATTGGCCAATTCTGAAGTGGAACTGCTCTTCCCCAGCTACTATACCTATGCTTCCCTGGCATAGAAAACATACAATTTATTAGCTTTAGGTAGGGATCTAATGGATATCTAAATAAGAATTCGAATATAGAACTCAAGCCATCTTGACCATCTATATAAGCATCATTAGGTATAACCTTAAAGTAGTTGCGCTTCTACAACAGCTAATCATGGCTCTTCCGTTTATAGTATCATTCCATACAAGTTACCATGTCTTGGCAAGGCATTAAATACAGCCAGTTACAACTTACATATCTAGGAATATGGAAATTATTCTGTTGCTCAATCATAGTGCCCCATTCTAGGTTGTTTGGGTGATAAATCGTAGTTCCCCACGATTACTTGGGTGGCTAGCTATCGCGGCTACAGTTATTTACCATCTGTAGCCCAACTAGTACACAACAGTGTTGGTGTCGAAAATTTTAAGATCTTGGTAGCAAGAGGAAACTCGACTGGCCTTGATATAGGCATCAATTACTGCCACTTAGTAGTATATGCCATTCCCCAGAGGTTGACCAGGAAGCGGAGGGTCTTCAAGGCATGTGTATAGGTGACTAAGGATGCGCTTATGGGCTGGGACGCGCCCATAGGAGGTGCTGGTTCCCTGACACTTCGTTGCTGAGGCTTCAAAGCAACCTATGCCAAGGCTGTGACCCTTCGTAGCATCTTACCAGCAGCCAAAAGGAGAAGGAGAGCAATAGCAGGGTAAAAGTTCCCCCAGACCCCCAAGTACAAGACGTGAAAGACTTGCTAATATAGACGCATGCCCGGGCATTACCTTGAGCCTGGATCTAAAGATAATCACCGTTCAGCTTACAAATGGGCATGACAAATAGGTCGATTCAATTTACGTTAGATACGACGGCCATGTATGCGGTTTTGAGCATGCCTATCAACTGGCTGTCGAGAATTGCGACAGATATGAACACCAAAGCTTGCCAACTTCAGCCTAGCTATCTATATTCATGCCGCACGTAAGACGATGATTCAGTTTTCACGAACGAGACTCCAACTTTATCTCAGCTTCCAGCCCGACCATGCTCCTATTTAGTGGCTAGCTCTAGCTCGAGATTACACCATGGCTATGACAGCCAACTACACTCATCTGGGTCAATACAATCGTTGTGTTTGTCCCAGCTCATCAGCCAGAGTGGGCCTGGATCTCAGTCCACTTGCTTATACGCCAAGGCATATCATCGAACAAAAGCATATGATTTAATAACTCTAGTCTAGTGACCCATTCGTCTGCATAAAAGAGGTTCAATTGAACCTGAAATATATATATCTTCAAGTTTTGTTCTTGGGTCATCTTTCTTATGTTCATTTGGCCATATTTCCCAATCGGCATGAATCCTCCATTAACATCTCTTCTCTTCTCTTCTCTTTCCCTTGCCTTGCCTCAAGATGAAATGTCCTACTCTCAAATATCGACTCAGACGTGTGTCTCGCAATTGATCTTGCTCGGTCCTGACAGTACATTATTGCCTCATATCTCTGTATCCCACTTGCCGTTGAAGATTGATCACAAGATATCAACAATATCTTCTGTCAGGGGCAGTGAGGAGTCTTGGTAGCTCAAAACTATTTCAACTTCTGCAGCTTCAGTTGAATAGTAACACATACGCCATGATAGGCGGTGATGAGAAATTGGGGTTGAAGTGTCCCTGGAACATTGTGCAGCTTAATCCTTGATGAATTGCCTCAACTGCCACTACATACAGTCAATACTTGCCAAAGGCGAGACATCATTTAAGCCAGAATTGCGAACAACCTACCTAGTAATTAACCAACTAAGAGACATTTCTACAGCTCTATGACAACTTTGACTGAGTGGAACTCCAGATTTGGTAGTCAGCTGGAAGACTGCTCTTGAAACCATTTCATTGCTTCTGTGCTTCCGCTTATACTTCATTTTCGTTATGTATATTCTATACGTACACGAGCAGATCTTTCTCCATGAGCATTGGCGTGTAGCTTGGTTCCTCATCCCCTGATACTACCAGGTACTAGCCCATTATAAACAGTCAAGGTCTAAGTACGATGATTGAAAGCGACCCATATAGTACTGAACGTTGAAATTGTTAAGACAACGCTCCGGCTCAGTTAATGATATCAATCGAAGCCATTGGTAAGTGCAGCTGCGATGCTCTCTTAGTTCTGAGGAAAGAGTGTCCTGCCATCCAAACAATAGTTCACTTATACTTCTCTATCAGAGGTAGGTACTTTTCCGACCTTGACATCTACATCAGCAACAACCTAGAACCTACCTATATCCTATGCATCCTAAGAGCTTGCCCATTCAGTCTGTATATCCCACGATCCTTATGCTTGACAAAACGCAGTGCCCAGCCCATACCCGAACACCCTGGGGCAAATCTGACCACCGAATCGACCACCGCCTTCGCTACCTCCTCATGGGTTCCCTCTCCATTGTCTTCATCGCCGTGGTGACAGTCGCCCTCATCGTCATCGTGGAGACGACCAACAGTCACTAGGATTACTCGGGCGATGATGTACCGAACCTCGCTTCTGCGCATGAGCACGTCGTCAAGGCAGCTCACACCCAAACACCCTACCATCCGCCCTTTCACCACTGCGGTGACCAGCTACACGACTGTCAGGCGTACTTTAAACCGGTATGTTTCAGATTATTCTCCAAACACAAGCGTAGCTGGCTAAACTAGTCTAGAATATCTGCTGCCCACCGCTAAAAGTCTGCCAAGAGACGCAATGGTCTCCCTCGGGAATATACTGCTGCGCCATGTCTGACGAGTGCATCGTAGACGAGGAGCACCCGGCCACATGCGCGGCCAACACGACGCAGTGCGGACGAGAGGTCGGAGGAGGTTGCTGCCCCGAGAGGACGACGTGTTCGGCCGATGGTTGTCTAGAAGTGCTGCGCAAGCACACTTTGCCAAGAATGATGATCGACAGGGTGTTCCACGGCGATGTGCGCAATAAGACAGTGGGCCGCGAGGCGGTCCGCCCAGGTGTTAAATTTGGAGAAGTTGGGGTGGTAAAGTCGAATGCGGGTAAAGCATTCCTTGAACCAAATTTGTTTATGGTGCTGGTTATGGCCATTATCATGCGCTTTGGCGTTATTATTCATGGTTGAGTTGGGCGTTTATATCTTGAACCTCAGATTGTCATTGGAAAAGAAACAAGGAACCTTTAACACCAGTATAAGTGGACAAGCGACTGATTGTGACTTTGCGGATTGGTTACCTCCCATGTACAAGTCTATATGTGTACCTATCTAGGTACATAGATGCAATACACACCATCCTCATCAAGATTTCATACGCATTCCCATATGCTGATCCTATCATTACGTAGCCATCATTATTTATCAAACCATAATCATTCATCCATCAGCCGCGCTGCTCCGGATGCAGCACAGCTGCAAGCTCCCCTCGAAGGAATGTTTCTCCAAATCATGGACCAGCATCCACCCAGGGGAGCAGAAACGTAAAAATTGTATATGCAAAAAAGCCAGCCAGATGAAACGCCAAATCCGGTGGGGGTATCATAATATGTGCGTGAAGTAAAGTAGAAACCAGTATCGTGAAGGAGCCGTCGACAGCTTCAGGTTCACATCCACACGGTGAAAAAGAGCATGACGAGGACTAACGCGATGCTGGTGTAGGCGACGTGTTTCCGTCCCGAAGCTGCGCTGCCCTCTTCGTTGGGTCCTGATCGCGCAAAGACAGAGGTCGTGCCGTTGTTGATGTAGTCGAGAACGTCGTTGGAAGAAGAGGCTAGACCGAAGAGGAAGCTCATGCCGCCATGCGCAAAGGCCTTGACGTTGACGGATGCTGTTTTGACAATGGATACCTTGGCGTCGGTTCCAAACATTTGCGACAGCGCGGCTTGTCTTGCGCGGTCTTGTGCATGGATCAGACGGTCGCGGGAAGGTAATTGAGATGCGACACCTGGGCATTGTTAGTAATTTGAACTGAAAACACAATAAAAGGGGAAAGACACAGGTCTCACTGCGTCATAAGGTACATACCATGTGTCGCAAATTGCGAGGTGGGTGCTCTGCTACCAGATAGATGGGCAACATCAACAGCGAAAGCCAACGCGACAAATGCGCAAAGCAATATGAGAAGTGAAATTGGCGAGCGCATCGTGCGTGATATGCTTTTGAGCCGTTTTGCTTTTCCTTTTTTCAAGACAAGATCGAGTGGGCGAGCAGTGATATAGAAGCTGACTTGTAGCTTCAAGATCAGCGCGCCTCGTCGCAAAGGATCGATCGACCAGCAATTAACTTTGTTCCTTTTTCGTTCCCACCCAAAAATCCGAAACAGTAGCGACTGGAAGGTTTTCTCAAAAGTCGTATTGCTGACGAGGATCCGACGAGTATTTGAGAAGGAAAAGAGAATGGCAACTATTTCCTTCCCTTTTCCCTCATGGGCTGGCAGCCTCGCGCGACAAGAGCTGAGAAAAAAGGGATCAAAACGGACGAAGACGATTGGATGATACGGCCACGCGTTCGAGTGTGTGGTCGAGTCGAGAGTGTGTGTGGGCGTCGATCTTGTGTGGTCGTGGGGGGCCGAAAGCTAAGTTTGGCTGCTGTTCGCCTTGGGGGCTTTTTCGGGTTGTTGTGATTGGGTTTTTGGAGTTTTGTAGCTGATAAGAATTTGAGTTGTCGGCAAAGACGGGGAGAGAAGTCAGAGAAAAAAGAGTTAAGAGCTAAGCGAAAGAACCGAGATAGAGTTGGCAGTAAATAATAAGATATCCTTGAATCCTTACCCTGACTGGGGGCCAGTTTCTTAATAAAGGACGTACGTAGCTAGAGCTGGAGCTTTTGCTGACCCTTAAGCTCATTTTCCCCCCTTACCCTGTGAGTCGATCCCTGGATCCCTGGATCCCTCCTTGCTTTTTCCCTTCCTTGATTCAGCAGCCTAGCTCCAGTGGAGACTGTCTACTTTTCCGAAAAGCCGACCGATTGGATAATCTCGACGTCTTAACTCTTGCGTCTCTGGCTAGAACGTAGACGCTAGGAAGCGAAACCACTAAAAAGAGACTTTTCTGCTTCTCTTTTATTCCCTCTCGAGCTTTTATCAGTCGATGTTTGGCCACCCCCCTTTGCGGCCCCCTCTCTGTGGAAGAGCTTACACAAAACCCGAAGCTTGTTGGTCAGATCCTTCTTCCTCCCCTCCCACACTTCTTTTTCTCTGTGCGGGCAGCCTTGCAGGTTGCAGGGGCTGAAGCAGGGCTGGGATGGGTAAATGCAACGCTGAGTTGCATACTGACGACACATGTCGGGCATTTCTACATCAAGCAAGAGAAGATTTTGTAAAGCTTCTGGACTCGTTATCGATTGACAATAGCAGCATCAATTTCCAAGCCTCAAAAGAGTCGATCGACTCATTGGCAAGACACTGAGAGAAAAAAAAAAAAAAAAAAAAGTCCCATGCCTGGTTTTGCCACAATGCCCCTGAGCTACTATTGTGGTACCAGACCAAAAGGCGAGGCTCTCTCAGCTTCATTAGTACTGTCATCTCCAACCAACGTTAGTTAGCACAAGGCAGAAAAACTCAGAGAAAAAAGCCGATTCAACATAACCCCTCATCCAGCGGATTCTCCGCGATTACCGCGTGTTCTCGAGTTCCCACGGTCTTATTCCGTTCCCCCACATTCCCCTACCATGACGTACGCTTCCCCCCAAAAAGACTCGACCGATTGGTGAGTCGGGGGAACCATGTCGGTCCGTCGGACAAAGTACACAAGGCAGCTGGATTAATCGTCGGTTGTTGTTTGTTGATCTTCATCTGTATCGAGAACAACTGCCAGAATCGCAGCATGCAGGGTTTTTGGCTTGGCTCAACGTCAGACCTCAACTTGCAGTATCCATGTCACGTTTTGAAACGGCCTTGCAGCTTGCAGTACAGACGGCAAGAGCCGAAATTCTTCTGCAAATGGGAGTCGTTGATCATCTCACTCTGAAGGAAAATCTCGAAATTAATGACTGTCATGCACGACTCGTTCAGTGTTACATAGTCAATTGGCCGAGCCGCGTTGTGACGTTTATCTTGTCAGTTACGGTAACATCGGAGAAGCCTCATGGACATGGCAGGTCTCGAATCATTCTCTGTGTTTCAGTTCCACGCTTGCAATGTCTCAAACACGCATATATCTAACCAACATAGAGCGCGGACCACGCCGACAGACGGTTGAACAGAACAAGACCCTGCATAAAACAAGGCACTGCATGCCAGTGAAATTGAATCAACATTGAAGGTCATTGCTTCGTGAATCATGTGTAAACCCAAATATCATATACCAATCCCCAGCTTGGTTCTCATAACTTATGTCGGCAGTTCATCATCTCATCCGTAATAACATTACTTTTCAGATCCATGCACACTCCGGCAAATAAAATCATCAAGTGCCTGTCAGCCTCATATGCCATCAAGCCAGCGCCCTTGCGTCAGATAAATGAAGCATGACCTGCTGACTGCATATCAATCGACAGTAGGTAATAAGCCGTAACGTTTCATGTCCTCGATCCTAATAAAAAGGATTCTGGCCCCACAAGTCATCATAACAGTCATCTCAATTGTTCATGTAACATCCCATTGACCCGCAGGATGCTGTATAACCCCCGGATTCTGTGTGTATGCCGCATTTCGTGGCCACGAGCCCTGTGTTCGAATCTGCTGCAGGCCGACCGCTCCCACACTATGTATCGCGTCCGGATCGGCCTCAGTACTAGCCGTCGTGCGGCTGACTTGCGAGTACCCGCCACTGCTGCCGCCTCGACTATGCTGATATGTCCCTGGTGTCCCGTAGCCAGTGCTGGATCCCGCCAGCGAACTGCCCATCATACCGTCGTCCATATTCTGGATCTGCAATCCCCCAAACGAGGTTTCGAGGTCTTGAGAATACTGATGTACGCAGTGTGGTTCTGAGATGTCGCAAACCTCGGTCAGAATCTGGTAGATGCGTTGTTGTACTTCGATGGCAGGTGGCCGGTCGTAAGGATTCGTCGCCAGCATAGATGTCACAACATGCAGTATAGGGGTAACGCCCTTGAGGATATTTGCGCCATCCTTGTTCGACGAAGCTTTTCGGGATGCATCCTTGGCGAGACCCGACATCCACGTTTCCACTTGTCCTAAGTTCTTGTGAAAAGATGTATCCAGCACCGCACCGCCTCGACCAGCTGTCTTGTGCTTCGCTGACCGGAAGCTCGCAAACTTGCTTGATGATTTCTTGACTAGGTATGATAAAAGCTCCAAGATGATGCACCCGATGGAGAAGATGTCGGCTTGTTGTCCGCTTAGTTGAGGATTCGAAGCAATGAACATTGCCTTTGGTGAGCCTGTCGAGTCGTATGTCTGCACGAAATGACCCTCGTCACTAGATGGAAACCTATTTGACGGACTCGCTGACCCTGTAGGTCGAGACCACAGCTCTGGTGCTGCATAGTCGTACCGTTCGCGGTCAAAGGAAGATTTGTCGGTGTGAAGAATTACGTTGTCGGGCGTTAGTCGAGTTGAATCGGAGAGGAAGACGTGGTTTTGGTTGGTGAAGAAGATGGTGGTAGGTTTGATATATCCGTGCGACTGATTTTTACCGTGAAAGTCGCAGAGCGTATCGACAAGACAAAGGATCCAGTTCACGACTAGCTCCCTGCGACGAGCCTTTGCGAGGTGCTTGAACTGTGATGGCGTCGTCGCCAGGAACGACTTGAGAGTATAGTCGCTTGAGGGAGTAAAGAGTACGTATCCACATCCATTCTGCGTATATGATGCCCAGTACGAGATCAAGTGCTCATTTTGTAGACCCTTGATCCCATGGATGGCGTCGAGAAATTCTGGCAAAGGAATGGCCCCGGGTCCATTACCAAGAACATACCGCCGTCGGCAAAAGATTTCTCCTGGAATATTTGGAAGCTTGACCTTGTCGCTTCCATGGGACTTGTGTGTGGGTAGGGTAGGCCGCTCGATAACATCTAGGGGTACTACTTCGTGATCTTTATACACCACATGGTTCCCGCGCTGCAGAGGTTTTAGGAGATAGTGGAACTGGCGCTGGTAAAACTTCTTTTCGACCTTTTCATCACGAGTGGCGGTTAACAAGAGGCGGTCCACATCCTCGAGGGCAAGTGGAAGCTCGGCATCGTCCCAGCCATCATCGATAACTCCAAAAATCTGATCCGGCACACCGAGGTCGACGAGGATGAGAAACAGACGAGGGGCATCGTTCCGGATGCTCTCCCAATAAGTACGCTCTGTTAGATCCTCGCCGCCAAAGGCAACGGGACAATCTAGGCGCGCGATCTCATCTGGGAGGAGCTGGCTGACGACGTAGGGCCGGGTAACGGTGGCTTCGATGCGAGAGTCAACCCACCACTGTCCCATTGTTGCACTTTGATGTTGAAGATGGAGAGGAAAAGACCCCTTGTGACGTGGGAAGCCGCTTCGTTTAGGCGTGCATCTGTAGGAGTAGAGATAGGTCCTGAGGGCGGGGATGTATGACGGCTGAGATTGAGTCTACCATAAGGTAGGTATGTATATGTGGTAGTACTGCGGGATGTGTCTCAATGGCCGGAGTTAAAGCGAGGATGAATACGACTGTTGAGCTAAAGACTTGGGTAGCAATGAGACAATGCAGTTGACAGTTGACAGCCGTAGCTCAGGGGACATGAGGAGGTTCATATGAAGTGGTTCTGCTAAAGGTGAAGGTGATGGTCGGGACCCGCCTCATGGCTCGTGGCATGGCATGGATTAGGGATATTGGTTAGGTCCAGAACCCAAGAGAATCGAGAGTTGTTAATTATAAGCGAAGGGGAGTTTAGGGAAGGGGAGGCAACGTAGAGCTACCGGCGCAACAAGAGGGCGTAGAGAGAAAAAGATGTAGGATGAATGCTTATCTCTGCTGTGACGAAGTGGGATGGATCCCTCCATTGGTGGCTGCGGGCTGGTGCAGGATGTGATGGCGGCGTGATTGGCCGAGAGGGGTTCCAACCGCGGGCGCAGATAAGCTAAACAACCTCTTTTTCACCACCTAGACTACTGTACGCATCAAGAACTACTCATGAATACCTAGGTAACCGAGAATTCGGTGTCAGTTGGCACAAGGCGATACCTAGTTACAGTGGCTGCCAGGGCGGCTGTATCGTATCTGTCTGCCTAATTCCAGCGATCCCCGTGCGTAACTCTCCACTACCTACCTAGGTCCAGGTCTGGAGTTGGGCCCTTCCACTCTTCTTGTCAGTAGCGGGCGTTTTATGTCGCAAAACAACGGAACCAGCGGGCGTATTACACGCGATCTAGGTACTGAATAATTCAATGTACAACATGTTGTAGTATTAGTGTCGGAACATGTACCCAACCGAGAGTCTCTTGGGGTACATTTAAATGTTGCAGTGCAGAGGCGTTGATGCTTAATTGTCGCGTGCTCAAGCTCCCGAGTTGGCCTAACTAGTACTCCTACTTTAACTTATATATGTGAATTCTTAATGTTTAATTGCACGACATGTATCTGTTGATTAGTTAAACATCTCAAAAGTAGCAGATACATTCAACTCGCTTAAGAAAGCCTAAAAGCGGTGTCTCCGTCAATGTTGGCGGATTCAAGGTGCAGGTTTGCGGGCGTAGACAAGGCTCAAGTGACATGACGTTTTCCCCCCCCCCCTTCTTCTCTAGGC
>JAATHB010000169.1:0-14602 GCA_014822075.1 Fusarium buharicum | reverse complement strand
CTCCTGCGCGCCTTTTTAAATCTCCTTCTCCCACCACTTCCTTTGATTTTTTTCTTCTCTTCCCTCCTCGTCTCGCATACCCGGTTCAAGCATCCGATCTGCGAATCTTGTACGTGCCTCTCCTCAAGGTCTTGAAGAAGATTATCAACAAGAATACTTTGCTTCACTGCTGGTTTCTCTTGTGATCATCTTCGTCATCGCCTTCTTCACATCGTTGCTTCAGCTGCTGACATTTCTTCCACAGCACGTACATCAAAACCTACATCACACAAACCATCCAACACCGTCAAAATGGGTAAGGAGGAAAAGACTCACCTTAACGTCGTCGTCATCGGCCACGTCGACTCTGGCAAGTCGACCACTGTGAGTACTACCCTCGACGGTGTGCTTGCTTGCACTCGTCAAACCTCCATACAGATTTCTGGCGAGGTTTTCATCATTTATATCATGCTGACATTTTTATACAGACCGGTCACTTGATCTACCAGTGCGGTGGTATCGACAAGCGAACCATCGAGAAGTTCGAGAAGGTTGGTTATTTCCCTTCGATCGCGCCCTTATGCCCATCGATTTGCCCGTCGAATCGCTCCCTCCGCGACTCGCAACGCGCCGTTACCCCGCTCGAGCACAAAAATTTTGCGGTGCGACCGTAATTTTTTTGGTGGGGCATTTTACCCCGCCACTCGAGCTTGGCCGCGCAATGCCCTGTTCCCTGCACACATAATCACTTAGGCGCTCGTCATGTGAAACAGTTGCTGACCACCTCGACAATAGGAAGCCGCCGAGCTCGGTAAGGGTTCCTTCAAGTACGCCTGGGTCCTTGACAAGCTCAAGGCCGAGCGTGAGCGTGGTATCACCATCGACATTGCTCTCTGGAAGTTCGAGACTCCTCGCTACTATGTCACCGTCATTGGTATGTTGTCACCTTCAGCTCATCTCGCACACTCACTCTAACAATGTCCATAGACGCTCCCGGTCACCGTGATTTCATCAAGAACATGATCACTGGTACTTCCCAGGCCGATTGCGCTATTCTCATCATTGCCGCCGGTACTGGTGAGTTCGAGGCTGGTATCTCCAAGGATGGCCAGACCCGTGAGCACGCCCTTCTTGCCTACACCCTTGGTGTCAAGAACCTCATCGTCGCCATCAACAAGATGGACACCACCAAGTGGTCTGAGGCCCGTTACCAGGAGATCATCAAGGAGACCTCTTCCTTCATCAAGAAGGTCGGCTACAACCCCAAGGCTGTTGCTTTCGTCCCCATCTCCGGTTTCAACGGTGACAACATGCTGTCCCCCTCCACCAACTGCCCCTGGTACAAGGGTTGGGAGCGTGAGATCAAGTCCGGCAAGCTCTCTGGCAAGACCCTCCTCGAGGCCATTGACTCCATCGAGCCCCCCAAGCGACCCGTCGACAAGCCCCTCCGTCTTCCCCTCCAGGATGTCTACAAGATCGGTGGTATTGGAACGGTTCCCGTCGGCCGTATCGAGACTGGTGTCATCAAGCCCGGTATGGTCGTTACCTTCGCTCCCTCCAACGTCACCACTGAAGTCAAGTCCGTCGAGATGCACCACGAGCAGCTCAGTGAGGGCCAGCCCGGTGACAACGTTGGCTTCAACGTGAAGAACGTCTCCGTCAAGGACATCCGACGTGGTAACGTCGCTGGTGACTCCAAGAACGACCCCCCTCAGGGTGCCGCCTCTTTCACCGCCCAGGTCATTGTCCTCAACCACCCTGGCCAGGTCGGTGCTGGTTACGCTCCCGTTCTGGACTGCCACACTGCCCACATCGCCTGCAAGTTCGCCGAGATCCAGGAGAAGATCGATCGCCGAACTGGTAAGGCTACTGAGGCCGCCCCCAAGTTCATCAAGTCTGGTGACTCTGCCATCGTCAAGATGATTCCCTCCAAGCCCATGTGTGTTGAGGCTTTCACCGACTACCCCCCTCTGGGCCGCTTCGCCGTCCGTGACATGCGACAGACCGTTGCCGTCGGTGTCATCAAGGCCGTCGAGAAGGCTGCTGCTGGTTCCGGCAAGGTCACCAAGTCCGCTGCCAAGGCTGCCAAGAAATAAGCAACTTATTTCTGAACTGACAACCTTTCGCGGGATCTTACGACTTCGATCGCGCGCCCTAGGGCTGATGTACTCGCTTCTACGACGAAATGATCATGTTGACATGAGCACTCGGCTTTTGTCTTGGGGCACATAATGAGAGGCAGGAAAAAGGCCAAGGATCTCAGGTTGTGCAAATGAAAAAAAGAATAGAGAGTCAAGAAGTGATTCGTGCAGTTACCATTGTTCCTCATGCTTGTAATGTGATGTGACGCGATGTCTGAAGCAAATGAAGCTGTTGTGATGTGTTGCTCTCTTCCTGCTTTAACATATTGTTGGTGTTGGACCGTACTTCATCCTGTTTCACCTGTTGCCAACGTACATATCTTGCAACCTCTACACGACCTGTCCTTGTCCATGTGGCGTCTAGTCTTAGTTCACGTGCGTCTGTCAATGCAATCATGTCATGTTATAGTGAAGTTTTATTGATACATCATGTCTCTTATACAAGTAGATACGTCTAGTAATGTTACATATAATTAATACACATGCTCATCTAATATACACTACTTTCTCATGTACCATACAGCTCTCTGTGCCCTGGTCGGCTTCTTCTTTTTGCTTGGGCTCTTGAGGGGCGCGTCAGTTTTGCGGAGGGAGAACTTCGCCGCAAAGATGTCGTCCAGGCTGGCGACCGGGGCGCTGGTCTTCTTTGACGGAGGCGTGGATTTGTTGTGCTTTGACGTGGGCGCTTCGTCCTGGGTTGCGGACTTCTTGTCTGTACGAGCTTTCATAGAGCTGGTCTTGGTCTTCCTTGCATGAGCGGGAGTTGCTACGCGGCTGTCCTTCTTTGCTCGAGTATCAGGCTCGTTCTGATCTACAGGAGTATCGAGAGTCTCGATGTCATCCCAAGAGCCATCCAGGACTGGCTTAATGTTGTTGGGTTGGGTCTTTGCGAACGCTTCGTTTTCGGCAGAGAGGTTATCGCCGAGAACACGAATGGCATCGGCCTCTCGCATCGGTTGTGGGCGAGTTCTTGTGCCTGCCCTTGCTGAACGTTTGTTGTTGATAATAGCGTAGGACGGTTCTTTCTTGATCTCCTGGGCGGCGGCAGACTCTTCGAGCAATAATTTGAAATCATTCTGTTCGTCCCTCGGCTCGCTTGGCATCTTTTCCTCAATCATGGGCTTGCTCTTAAGTATGTCATCGAGGCTCTCCAGGATCTTGTCCTGCTTTTGGCTCTTGCTCAGATCTATTGACTGGCGGCGTTGTGACACATATTCGTCCTCAGATGGTCTCGCATGCTCGTACCTATTCCTTGGGCGGCTTTGATGTGCGTATTGATCCTCAGATGGTGCCGTTTCTTGCTCATACCTATTCCTCGAACGACGTTGCGGTACATCACTCTCGAATGGTACCGCCTGTTCCTCGTACCCATTCCTTGGGTGACGTTGCGATGTGTACTGGCCCTCAGATGGACCGGCTTCTTGCTCATACCTATTTCTCGAATTTGAACGACGTTGTGGCATGTACTCGGCCTTGGGGGGCACCTCTTCTTGCTCGTATCTCTCGAGGTTGGGACGTCCACGCTCGTCAAACTTGTTCTTATCCACGATGATGTCTTCGGTAAGCTCCTCTTCGGGCAAGTTGTAACTGTAGTCTTCAAGCTGACGATCCTTGATGGCCTTGTAACCTTCGGACCAGGAGAAACACTTTCCAGTGGCCACGTCATTGACCAGATCCAGGAAGCTGGCTCGCTCCTCATTCCGGAAACCATCTTGACCTTGTCCTGGAGTGCCAACTTGAAGTGTAATCTCCTGACGCTGACCGCCGTGCTGGCCAGCTTCAATGCTCGAGTAGCGTAGTGTGTGGCCTCGCCAGGGCATTTCGATGGTCTGGTGGATCTCGAGACCACGGAAGTCGTAAGAGGTTTGGGTGAATCCCTTGGACTTGCCAGTACTTCCTGTCCATACCTCTGGGACTCTAATCTTGGCTTGGTTGGGTGTTCGAAGACGGCCCTCAAGGAGGTTGAATTCCGACGCCTCGAGGAACTTCTTCAAACCGGGCTGGTTGATATCCAGACCGAGGAAACGTTCGTGCTTGAGGTACACATCTACACTCTCGTTGGGAAGCATCACAGGGGTGTTGTACATGCGCACACGACAATCGGCGCTCGCGTCCTTGGGGATAGAGAAATTGGAGAGGTTGGCATCGGAGCTGATGGGCAACTGGATGCGAACCGAAGGGCGAGTGGGCGTCTCCTTCTCAAAAATTGGTTTGCTCTTTGTGGTATTTGAAGAGGGCTCAAGGTGCAGGATGATGGTCGTAGACTGGCTCAATGGCTTGTCATCGTCGGGTTTCAAGGCGGAAAAGGAGGCGGGGTGGGGAGTGACAGGAGCGAGGATGGGTCGACCGCGATAGAGTTTTTTAAGAGAATCGTTAGCTTCTCGGTGTAGAATATGGCCAAAGGTCGCGGTTGTAACATCTTTGTGGTCAGCCGGGGCCGATTTCAAGTCAGGAAAACTAGTAATAGTCTTCAGATCCAGGGGGGGTTGATGTTCTGATGTCGACTTGCTAAGAGGGGAGACGAGTCTTTGCCACGTCTGAAGCTTGTCTTTCCAAGACATGCCTCGATTCTGTCGATGAACCTGGACAAAATGGCTGCTGACCTCATCCCCTTCTGAGGGAACACATTCGAGGTGGCCAAAGGCGATTAGATTGGCACGGCCTTTGATCAAGCGACGTACAATGTCTGCGCGGTCCTCGATCTGTGACTTCTCGCCCAACTGCTCCTCCGGTTCGGGAATCCAAGAAACCTCGAGCCTCTATAACTTGAGTTAGCATCATGACGGTTTCCATCGGGGCCTAGTGGCGTCGTACTCTTTGGTTGCCTACTTTGATTGACCTGAGTGAAGTCATTGTGAGTCGGCCAAGTTCCAGGAGTTCGTCTCTTTTGAGAACACTTGTGGTAGCGTGGGCGCGGAAGTCCACATCAATATCTCGGGTCTGCATCCTCTGTATAGCCTGGTCAATGTGTGCGAGGATGCCAAAGGTAGTGGATTTTCTCGCAGTGATATAAATTCGATGCTTTGCGGGGTCCATTGATATCTTCTCGTCTTCGCCTACTAGGAAGTCTCGTCTCAATTCTGTGATGAGGCGTCCAGTGTTGTTTGGACCATCTGCAAGCGTTGATCAGCAATGCCTCTGTTTGGTTTAAATCTGACAAGAGCATACATGTGAGCAAGGGAAAGATGTGAGAGTCAACATAGACACTGGCTTTTCCAAGGCTGTCTACGTTTTCTTGTGCCTTAATTTTCCACTTATCAAGCACAATCCTTTGGGCATGTCTGCCCTTTTCGACACCGCCGATTCGCACTACATTTATGGGCGCCCAGTGAAGCTGATCCTGGATCCAGGAATAGTTCGCCATCTCAGGTTCGTTGATATCCTCGACCGGGAAATCATAATAATAGTCTCTCAGCTGTTTGAGCGTGAACCCGCTGCGAAGAGTCTCGATTAGTTTGTCGATTTCCGATAATCGGAGAATACGAGTGTCGGGGCGCAACTCGTTGATATTGGCGTAGATTTCTTCCGTCCCGGGCTCCAACCCGTCCTTGCTGGGACCCAAGTGTCCCCAGTCAATGTCTTTCGGCGGCTCGATGGGTTGCGCTTCGATCACAGTAGGAGGTTCTCTCTCGCGGCGCAATTTGTTCGGATTGTTGATGATGATGGCATCTGCTGGGGCTCCCAACGTAGAGACACCGAGAGATTCATCATGCATGAGATCATGGCGAAATTGTCTCTTGGGAATTTCATCTTCGTCGAGTTCAGGGAGCTCAGGCAGCTCGAATCGGGAAGACGACTCGGCGGCAGAAGTAGTATCTAGCTCAAACAGGGAGTCTGTATTGGCATCCAGTTCATCCACTTGAGGTTCTTCGGGTATTAGAGTTTGCTCAGTGTCGGTCTCGGTGGCGGGAGGGTTATTAGTCGTTGTCGTCGTATCTTTCGGCTCATTTCTCGTCTCTATTGAGCTGTCTCCCTTCGATTCTTCACTCGATCTCGTTTCCGGGGCGTTGTTTTGATTCGATATAAAGGATTCGACCCTGCTATCTCCTGGTTTCCCTTCATCGGACGTATATCGTCGTCGTTGACCAATGCCTTCACGGAATGGACTCGCTCGAAACCCTGGCACTACGCTGCGCTGAGTTATTAACCCAAATTTACATGCTACGCAGATGCGCGGCACTCGCACCACTCTCGAAAGCATCGAAACAGAAAAGATTGAAGGACAAGTCCCGGCAAGGAAGCAAGTTGCGACAGCGATCAAAACGGCTTAAACTTGGGATGATGCCGTTTAACTGGAAATTTTATCCGATAAGTGATAAGCAATAAGCTAGCCGATAAGCGATAAGGTTAATTGGTTTCGACGCGTCTTCTGGCTAGCTCGCGCGTAGCTACCGCAAGTACAAGCCCCTCCATATCTTTGTCTTCAATTACATCAGTTCTTATGAGTAGCCCAAATTGAGCTGAGCATACTTTTCAAATCTTTCTATTCTGAACCCGATCATCCGAAGTTTTTGTACTAATATGCCTACCCAAAGGCGGCGTCGTCCCGTATGTGATCAGTAGTGATTCACTGACAAAGGATATAGCTAACCTATTTTCCAGGTCGAGGACGAAGAATCGGAGGAAGATGCTCGCCCTCGTCAACGCAACCGTATCGACTCCGAAGATAACGAGGAACAAGAGAGCGATAACGAAATGGACGGAGATCGACATCACATGCGAAGCGCCGACGAGCAGCTGGCCAAGAAACTCGTCCGCTACGCTATATCCTGCGAATACTCCAGAACCGTGATCCGACGAGATGGTATCAAGGAACGAGGTAATGGCGATGACTCTCGATCGTCAACTCAAGGCTAACAAAGGCTCAGTTCTCGGAACCCAAGGGCGCTCATTTAGGCGCATCTTTGACTTAGCGCAAACGCAACTCAGAGAGATCTGGGGTATGGAGCTGCGAGAGTTACCTGTTAGAGAGAAGATGTCACTCCATGAGAAACGTCAAGGTAGAACTGTCATCCACGGCGCTTGTTGCATCTGCTAACAAGACATAGCTATGAGGAGCAATTCACAGCCCAAGGTCGGCTCCGGTTCCTACATCCTTTCATCGATATTACCGGAAACCTACCGCAGCACGGTCATCCTCGGTCCTTCCAAGACACCAAGCGCAGACGACGAGGCAACATATGTCGCCTTTTACACCCTGGCTATTTCAATGATTTGGCTCAATAGTGGAGAACTGAGCGAGCAGAAGCTAAAGCGATACCTCACACGATTGAATGCGGACCAGAACGTTTCGATGGACAAGACCGAGATTATCCTTAAGAAGATGGAGAAACAAGGATACGTGATCAAGAGGGTCGACAGGCCTCCTGTAGGCCAGGATGGCGAGCATACAGTTACATGGCATGTCGGTCCACGCGGAAGGGAAGAGGTCGGCCTGGATGGAGTGATGGGCATGGTGCGCGAAGTCTATGGCGATAGTTGGAGCGAGGATCTAGAGAAAAAGCTGCGGTCGAGCTTGAATATTAGGGAACAGCCTACGCAGAACGGCGAGGATGATGGAGAGGCCGCAGCGTAAGCCTAGTCGGATGCAGGGATGCGATCAAGGGGATAGGGAGTAATTCTGGCGATATGATACCCAAATGCAGGCCAAAAAGGATTATGTTTACATGCTGGAGTCGCTCGTGCGAAAGTCGTATTGTGATGTCTAAATCCTCCCTTCTACAGGGGTATCGTTCCTTAACGCCGTTCCCAAAATCCCAACCAAAAACAACATCTTTTGTAAATCTCCGGATATCGCTTATATCATACACGTTCTAATCCTCACGTGGCGGCGGCGGACCACAAGGCTGTACCATTTTCTGCGCAAATATGTTAGCCATCTCCCCTTGAACGAGTCGCATGAGGCTTAACGTACCCGGATCATCTGGGCGCGGACCTTGGCGACCGGCTCATTCTCGGCCAGTGCAATGTACGACAGAAGAGGTCGGTGGCCGGCAATGGAGGAGTATGTGTCGCGCTGTATGTTGACGCGCCATTCCCAGCTGGTTGTGTCTGGGTGGCCGGTACCGACGTACTTTGCCTGGAGGCGCTCGAGTTCTTGCTGGGTGCGGAGCTTGTCGGCCTAGGAGGAGGTTAGAGAGTGAATTTTTGGGAATGTGTGATTATATTGAGGCATACCATTGTGTGTTATTTTTTGATTCTGGTAGTATTTGGGAGTACTGGTTTGGGAGTTAATGCGCCACGATCGCGAGTGATGAAAGTTGATGCGACTGATAAGATTGGGGGCCCCCGGTATATTGCATAACAGGTCGTTCCCATGCCGTCGACTGCCTACCTACTTAGGTATTGACAGATGACTCAGTCGCCTTTACAACATGTCGAAAGTCTACTATAAGCCTAAATCTCTTTTACTTTATTGGTTTCTTTCTTACCAGTTACTTAACCCAAGAGAATAAATTCGATAAACAGTGATGAAGAAAGTGAAATGGCTACATAGGTAGTTCTGCACTTGTGTAAATTGGTCTGTACAATGCTGCCCCCCTTTTAGTGTTCAGGGGAAAGATTACAAAGTGATAGACCTTTCGCTACTTAAACAGATAACTCCAAGGTAAAGCATGCTACAGTTTATTATATGTAATTTCATTTATTAGTATCCAAAGATCAATTACTACTGTTTAGAGTAAGTACACCTTCGTTGGAACGAGGTTACCCGGTGGCTGGCAGTCGCGTAAACATCGGCAGATTTGACTTGACTCGAGGTCTCGAGGTCTTCACCCCTGCTTCTCATCTCATCAAGAACAATAGGCATACAATAAGAAACCACGAGTAACAAAGAAATCGCATACTTCCACTACAAACTTGTACATTCATCAATTGTACTTCTCATCTTGGACGACCTCGACAACTTGCGACTCACTTCAGTCTTACATGCGTTTACACTATAGGTAGACATTACCGGAAGACAACTATTAGGAGATCTCAGAACGGATACTGGCTGAGTTGACTCAAAACCCAACATACGAATTTGAGAGGAGATGAGTTCACACGGCAAGATGGCTCTGCCGGAGCACTGGACAGAGCTTAGCGCAGCCAGGATCCATCGACAACAATGCGCCGATGAGGTGGATGCTATAAAGAAGACATGCCTAGAAGAATGTGGAAAGCAGACAATAGTGGATTGTGAAAATTGCTTTCCCAAAGTCCTGGATAGGATGCGTGCTCGGTACTGCGATGCCGAGGGCAAGGAGTGGTTCTCACAACGAAGAGCGTTCCTTAACGAGCTGGACGTTCTGTTCACCGACGTCAAAGACCACAAGAAGATTGACCTCAAGGCTATCGAGGATAGTATCGAATCGGAAAAAGAGGCGTGGTACCGCTGGGTGTTGCGCATGTACCCGCGGTTCCTCTCAACGGGGGACAGCGGGGCAGATCAGGACGAGTTGAGAGCGATGCTGGACGACCCGGTTAAGAGGCGGGAAGAACTCATCGAGAGGATATGGGAGGGTGTTGGGAAGCCAGCCAACTGGGACGCCGACGTCGATGCACTCACCGAGAAGATCGCGGCGGCCAAGAACAACGCAGCGGACCTGAAACAACTATACATCACGTTTTTCTTCAAGGATCCAGAGACGGGCGAAGTGGTGGAGCATGCGCAAAAGTATCTGGAAGAATACAAGGCGAGCGACACGATGTCCATCGAAGAAGTCATCGACCGAATTGCACAAGATCACAAGGCGAGCCTCACCTCGCAACCACAACGAGATAGCCACAGGAGTCGCTTAGATGAGCTCCGAAGAGCGAAGATGGCGTTTGAGCAAAACAGGCTGCAGAATAAGACTCGGGCCCAAGCAAACCAGACGCCCGCTGTTACAGAGGATCTGTATAACCTACCGTCATGTGCTGTGTGCGCAAAGACAGTAGATCCCAAGAATGTTCTGTCTTGCTCGCTTTGCCAGGCTCTTGCGCAGATGGGTGGTCAGAAGACGTTGACGGTATATTGCTCAGACGAGTGTTTGCATAAGGGCCACGTGAGTTTCTATAGATGTACTACATTTGAGACGAAGCTAATTTAAAATAGGAGGAGCATGTTGAGATCGAGCACGACTGCGAGGCTGGAGATAGGTGTGTGCAATACGACGATGAGGACACGGATATGGATGACGGGACGTCCAACACGATGGTGTGTAAAGACTGCATCGACCAAAAGGAGGCTTCTTTATACTGCTCGGCGCGATGTGCAGCAGCAAATCTTGCAAGGCATAGACAGGAAAAGCACGGTGTCAAGACGGCTGCTGATGAGATTAAGAAGCTGGTGTTGCCGCTGTGGGAGTTGGTGGAAAAGACGTTGAAAGAGGGCAACCCAGGGCTGAAGTTTTCGCTGGCTGAATGAATTGAAAGAGCGTATTGGGATTTTGGTGTATTATTATATAGGTTGAG
Organism: Fusarium buharicum; assembly: GCA_014822075.1. Taxonomy (NCBI): domain Eukaryota; kingdom Fungi; phylum Ascomycota; class Sordariomycetes; order Hypocreales; family Nectriaceae; genus Fusarium; species Fusarium buharicum. The sequence goes on along the minus strand of JAATHB010000169.1, from coordinate 4,046 downwards.
TTATCAGTGTAGGAATTCGGTCTGGCGTATGGTGGTTGGGGCTGGGTATGTAGCATCAATTGAAGCCTAGCATGTTATGTTATAAATATTGTTTGTAATATTACATAAACAGGCACTCTCATCCACCTTAACCTCAATGAGTCTGGTATGTATATAGTTTGGTGTAGTTATGTTTGTCGAGTTGAGCATTTCTGGTTTGGCTGAGGTGCCGGGGTTTCATTCGCCCGATTTAAGATCCGAACGTCGTCGGCGATTGACCTTGGCTTCGGCTCCTCATTATGCCGGCGCATCAGTCAAGTTATCATGAGGGAGGGCGCATGACACTGCATCTCATCTCATCTCATCTCATGACTCTTAATTCTTTCGCATACCTTCGAACAAAATCATCCTCTGCTTTTCTTATCTTCTCTACGTCAATTTCTTCAGTCACCAATTGTTCAACTCAGTCTCCAACCATCTCATCACCTGTCAGCCTGCCTCACACAAATGGAGAGCGAATCACCCTCCATAGAGGCCAGTCCCTCAGTACGCAAGAGAATCTCAACGGCCTGCGAAGCATGTCGCGCAACAAAGATCAAATGTCAACCGAGTCAACAGCCTGGAGTCTGTCGCAAGTGAGACCTCTTCGTCACCGATGCGCCTCATACTCGTAGAGAGCATAATCTGACAATGGCGCGCAAAAAGGTGTCTCGAGTCTAAGAAGGAATGCATATCGCGAACTGGACCACGAACACGGAGACGAAGAACAAAATAGTACGACCTCTCTCATTGAAGGATCATCATAGGTCTCTAATGAATCGCAGCGCAATAGAAAACCATCAGCCACCGCCTCCACCGCCTCCAGCACCCTCAAAGACTTTTACTATCGACTTTCAAGTTCCAACACAGCCAGATGTCGACGACAACTTTGACGACTTACGTGACTCACACGCTCAGTTTATAGAGTCCATTTTCCCTTCAGATCCAGATACCGACCTCAGCAGCTTCGAGGACTCGCCTGCTACGGGCTTCCCTACGCCGTCCTCGACCCAAACGCACTCGATACAGTCTCTCCATGCAAGACCCCAGTTCAATCTAGATTCAGCTGAGTCATTGCTTGATTCTTTTCGAGGGATGCTGGTTCACTATCCTTGTATCGTGCTGAAACCCGAAGAGACGGTTGCGAGTCTTGCTGCGACAAGACCGTTTGTTCTGCTGGCCATTCTGGCTGCTGCGTCTGGATCGCGAACTCTTCAAGGGCACACTTTGTATGATGAAGAATTTCGAAAGGTGCTAGGTCTCAAGTTTGTCGCTGGTGGTGAGAGGAGCATGGAGCTCCTCCAGGGCGTTCTCATCTATTGTGCTTGGTAAACAGGCATTCTCATAACTCATCTGATGTTTGTCGTTGACCACATTCATAGGTATCCTTTCCATCTCCGGCCCAAGAACAGACAAGCCTTTCAGTACTTTCGCATAGCTGGCGACCTCGCCACTGACCTCGACCTCGATCAAGAAGCGCCTGATCTCAACAACTTAATGCCTGGCGAGATGAGCAGCTCACAGCTTGACCGGCTGCGGATATATCTGTCATATCATTACGCTGTGTCAAAGTACGTCCTCATCGAGTTGCATCAGCACGGGATCCAAGCCTTTACTCACAATTCTGGCAGCTTCATTTGCTCGTGGAAGAAGATGGATTACCTTATCCCATACTGGACATCATGGACTGCCACCTGCTGCGAGCTCCTTCAACGCCATGCGGAGATGGATGGTGATATCGCCCTGAGCTATCTTGTCCGCCTGGCAAACATGACGAATACAGCGAATACCTCAATACGTGATAATGACCTTGAGGCGAATCAGCAGGTTCAGCTCCTGTTGATGGGACTGGAAGCTCAGCATAAAGAGTTGAGACAGTCGATGCTGCCGCATCTTGCACGTTCATGTAAGCATCCTCGTTATATCCAAGTTACGTTTCTAACCGTTGTAGCACCCGTCAAACTCGCCGACCTCTTCTTCGATGTATTTCTTCAAGGAGGCGCCGTTTTCTACCTTACACGAATTAATGTAAAACGACCGCGTTTCGTCCACCCTTCATCCACCCGTCTTATCAACTGCGTCAACAATATGCGCACTCTCTTCGACTACCTCCTAAACCTCGACAAATTTACCTACTTCACAAGCGTCGACTGGACAAAGTTTATCCTCTCTGTCGTCTTAGCCGTGCGCCTCTCTTTTCCCATCACTGATGTTCCAGACTGGGACGACGCCTGGGCGCGCTCACAACTACGTTTCGGCGAATTCCTTGAAAGAATGTGCGATTGCTCAGATGATCTCACACCCGCCAGCAAACGTGTAGACGTTCTCTCTGCAAGTCGTGTGATTCTACGTGTTGTAAAAGCAAAGTACGACCGGCGTATCGCCATGCTTACAGCGCCGGTGCCCACGGCCAAAGGCATGGGACATCAGGGTTGTCCTATGTTTGAAAGGAGTATGGAACCGTACATATCAGCGTGGGATAATGACTTTAACATGGACTCTGCCATGCCTATGCAGGATCTGGAGGGGCAGCAGCCTGTGTATCATGACTTGTGGGCGACCATGACCATGGGCTGGGCCAATGATGAGACGCTGGAATATTGAGAGGCTGGATAGAGTGAGTGATGACGAGCCTCAACCTCTCACATTTGAAGCGCCCCAGCAACAATAGGCGTCAGGCTTGAACCCAATATCAGAACTCTAATATGATATCTCATGATACAACATGTGACAAAGGTGTTGCTCAGGCCTCAGGATAAAGCCACAGTCTTTGAAAGCTACCAAGAGGCTTGCTAGATCAGATAGTTACTCGCGTAAAGCCATCAGTCCCAAGACCGCGCAGGACAAACACAAACACAACCATAACCATCACCCACAGCACAGCATCACAAAGTCATCATACACGCATAAGTCTTAGCATCTCTCCTACACCTCATTGTCGAATACCCAGCATCGGAGCAATAGTCTAATTAAACAATATAAACCCACCACTCAGACCCTCTCCGGATACTCTTCCCCGTAGGTAGCTTAACACCCAATGGGCCTCAAACCGCACAATCAAGACACTCGCCCGAATGCACTCGTCTCAACGTAGAAGTCCCTCATCTCACCCCCTGCAAAGACAAGACCACGGTCATTAATCACTCCCCTCCCTGAACACCCCCTTGCTCCCATGTCGGCTATTCCCACATGACAAGCCCAACCGTCACACAGCATGTAATTAAACCCCCTGGCCCTTTTTTCCCCAACTCCGTTCCCGTCTGTCCGTCGAGGGCTCGGCCCGCGAAGCTGGGTTGACTGTGGAGTGTAATCCCCGAAACTCATACCAGGAAGCTCACCGGTTACCGAGCGAGGGTGACACAAGCAAGCGCGCGCGAGCTACAGCGCATAGGTACTATACACGCGTCCCCTCTCTACTTAAACTTGCATCGAGAAAAACAAGAGGTGTCATGTTACCCTGTCAGCACTTAACCGACCCAAGTGCCAGAGCCTTTGGGGAAATAGCAGGGTTTGATGGGAGATAGATAAGCCTCACCGGTTTGATGCTAGTGAACATTCACATGACCAATACCTAGGACCTTTTGTGCATAAATGAATTGTTTTTTGTCTCGAAGGATATCGTCGGCTTCAAGATATCGTGTGTGGGCAGGTTGGAAACTGCAAGTCAACCACTGACAACAGGATATGCATATCATAAGAATCAAAACAAAACAACAATGCATATGCTTGTACTCTATCAGCTGATGTCCTAATGCTGTACCGGAGGAATACAAAAAAGCCAAGTGTGTAGATGCGCTCGCCCTCCTTTATGAAGAAGCGGGCGTGGTTTAACCATGACCCAGAATGCATACATCAACAGTCCCATCCAGTGCAAGCCAAATGAACAATGCAGGGAAAAAATGCACACAAAAAGAAAGAAAGAAAAAACACACACGCCCAAATGCCCTTGAACTTTCCACGTCAAGCAAAACAACAGGATATATCGCTTCCTTTCCAATTCATTTCCGTCCCATGATCCAGCCCAGCCC